>JAJJMB010004060.1:2020038-2134763 GCA_023531105.1 Papaver atlanticum | reverse complement strand
ACATGAACTTAATTGTAAACATGCCTTCCGTTAAGTGAATTTTTCGGCTGATATTTTTGCCAAGAAGGTTGTGCATTTGCAGTGTGGCAGGTCTTACCTTTTGATTCTAGACCTGGAAATCTGTTAAGAATGGAAGTTCCTGATAAAGTGTATTACAGGTTTAGTCAAACTTAAAACATGTTATCCTTTTGAATTTTTACTGTGGGATATTGTGTCCCTGTTTTTAGTTTAGTCTTTTGGCTTTTCTTTCTGGGATCTTCTAAGCTTTGATTTCTGTTAGTATATTGGTTATTAATAAAGCTTTGATTTATGTATCATTATTTTCGCAGGTAATAACAATAGTGAACTGCAGCATTGTAAGCATGGATCCTGTCATTATTCTTGACATGGAAGTAGTGGTGATCAGTGCTATTGGTTCAGATGGTAATTGGATTTGTAATGGACTGAAACAATGGCAGTCAGAGAAGTATCGTAATCCTATAAGTGTTTTGTAAAGTAACATTTAATTAGGAATTTTGTATTGAATTATATGGATTTTTATTATAAAAAGTTAATGGTTTTGTATGTGCCGTTGATGTTTAAATGGATATTTTTTTATCTATTTTTTTTAATGGTGGTAGAAGCTGAAATGCAAGTTGAAATTCTTTATATTCGGTCTTACTTTCTTAGTTACCATTGGATAGCCTTTTACTTCTAATGTTTCTGTTCGGGTGTGTTAGTTTTAATCATCTTTTTTTTTTAATCTCCGCAAGTTGATGATAGATATCAGGGTAAAATGAATATCGTTTAAAATTTAAAATTTTGTGGGTCTCAACAGGATTCAATCTTAGAATGGAGGTTGATGGAATTTGTTATATTGGAGAATAGTGATTATAGTGGGTTGAGAAGACGCCATTAGTTAGTGATACCAAAAGGCCCGAGGTTGAGAACGAGTTTCTCATGGATTTGAGTTAGACCCGAGAATTGAATGTAAATGGCCAATGCCGATAAAACCAGTATTGTGGGTGGTGGTTGTTGTAGATTTGAGAGATGGAGGAGGAAGAAAGATGCATGTTTACACTGTATGCAGGTTTTACATATAATGAAGGTATATTATTTTCTGTAAACACCAAATAAAAACTGCATCGGGACGGGGCGAGGCGAAGCCGAACCACACCTAATCAAAAGTGTATCGCGACGGGTCAGGGCGAAGTCGTGCAACACCAAATAAAAAGTGTATATGGACGGGGCGGGGGGAGGCGAAGCCGAAGCCGAGCCACATTTAATCAAAAACGTATCGCGACGGGGCGTGCAACACAAAATAAAAAATTCATCGGGACGGGGCGAGGCGAGACGAAGCCGAAGCCGAGACACACCTAATAAAAAATGCACCGGGATGGGGCGAGGCAAGGCGAAGCCCAAGCCGAGCCACACCTAATGAAAAAATGTAGTAAAGTTTCGACAAATTATCTATCAACTAAATTATCCACAAGTGATTATAAAGGTGATAGTGGAAGGTTTGCGGAACCGCCCGGTGCGTAGCACGGGCACAAAATCTAGTATATAGTATTAATAAATCGTATAAACCTAAACTTGTATAAACTTTTAGAGAAGGAGAAAAGAAAAAGGAATTGTCGTGCAAAACCGAGGAGGGAGCTAGGGATAACTTGATTTCGATTTTCTTTCTTGTTGGTTGTCTCATCTCCACCTTAAGGCAAGTTTATTCTTGCTTTATCGTGTATATTGATAGTATTTTAAGTTTCAATTTTCTCTTATACTTGAAAACCTAGTTGAGGTTAGGAATCCTTGATCTAATTTTCGAGTTAGGGTTTTTCTGACACCTAAAATCCTAACTACTGTTTGTATCTTAGTTTGAGATCACATCATTGGATGTTTTTTATTTTTATATATGTTGTGATTTTAAGTATTTACAAAGCTCTATTAAATTTTGAGTATGATCGGAGGTTGCGTCATGACATAAACAAGTAGGAACAGGTGACTGTGCTACAGAATTCAGATAGCTTGGCAGGGATCGAAAGCCACGAAAATATATGTTTTACTGCATGAATTGACTTGGAATTTTAATATGAGTAACCCATTATAGTTATGTATATTATGTAGAAAATTCAAGCGAAACAAAGTTTGGGAAGTACCTCAACCAACCGACTTTTACAGGTGAATCGTTAGGATTTCAGTTTCCAATGTGCATATAGAATCGGTCGTATTTTGGTTTCTAACCGTTACTTTACTGTGAAATTTTATCAAATTGTTTGTGATATACTTGTTAATGCATGGTGAAAATTTCATTAGGATCAGATCAGTATAAATAGGGGATGTGCCAAGGCAAGATGATTGATGATGTAAGCCTATTGGGATAGTTTCTGAACTGTTGTGGTGCTGGGATGGTTTTCTGCGTCGTGTTTCCCTTATGAGTATGAATACTACATTGTGATGTGTGGATTTAATTCCTAGACTTTTAAAATTGTCTTATGTTTATTGAAGTATAATTGTGATTGAAATCCTTAATTGATTCCTTTTGTGCGGATCTACTTGCTAAGAGAGCAGGGCCTCGGCTATTCAAATAGTTTGTGTGCACCGGTGGGCAGTAGATGGTGTTAGAGCCAATAGATTAGGGCCACAATAGGAAGAAATACCTTGTGAGCACCGGTGGGCAATAGGTTAATTATGATTTATGCTGCGGTGCATGGATAAAGATTGGGGTTGTCGAGTTTGCCGAGTGCAGGGCCTCGATTATTAAAATAGCTTGTGAGCACCGGTGGGCAGTAAGTATTAATAAAAATAATTTATGGTGGTAGGTGTGTGTATCTTTGAATTGTGAATGCCCGAAGGTAAGTGGTAATGTTGGTTTAGAATTATAAACTTCTGTGTTTCTTAAAAAGTGTAGTCTTACTTGAAATAATTGTTGCTTATATGCTATTGGTGTATATGATGGAATGAGAGTGAACTTGCTCATTCAAGGATCTGACCTTGTGTTGATTTTTCCCTTTTCAGGTAGCAAAATATTAAAATGGGCTAGTTGTGGGGTTTTCTTGAGTTTCCGCTGGAGTATCTGGGAAGAAGTGGAACCTCTTCCTTGATGTGGTTTTCTGTTGAATTTGTTTTCCTTTATTTAATACAAGGTTATCACATTGTTATTTGTTATTCTTTTCAAATATTTCTCTTATCAAAACTTTGTTAAAACTGAAGTATTTCATTTGTAGAACTTTTTAAGTCCAACTCAAAACTCATTTATATGAAAAAGAGGTTTTCCTTTCAATAACGTTTCTAATTAGACGTTTTTGGCTAGCGTGAGCTATGCGGACTTATGTTCGTGTGGAAAGATCATGAATTACTATTGGTAGGGCCGGCCGGACTATTAATATCTAATTCAGGTTTGTCACAGGTGTTACCAGGTAATTTATGTTCACCTTTTTTTATAACTTCCTCTTAGGATCTAATGACCCGTAATGTTATTACTTTGATTTGGAAAATTTTCTTATGTGCTTTTGGAGTAGTAGTGTGCTGAGGTGGTGATGGTTGTGGTTGAATGCTAAGGTGCTGGCATGTTTTGCTTGTTCCGATGCCACTGAAGGAAGTTAAGTAGGTTCAAGCAATATAGTGAATGCTGTGGATTTCATTGTTTTTGCTTAAAAGTGTACATCTTTTGGTAAAGAAACTGAGAAGAAATGGGTTCTTGTGAGCGTCGTTGTTAATCTTTATTTTGGTTGATAATTGAAGTTTTATCTTGCATAAGAAAATTCGCACACTGAATGTTACACACACTGAAGCCTAAATTACGATATAGGAAAGAAACTAGGTGCAAGCCTTCATTGTTCTTTTTGTCAGTACGCAAGTATATGTTTATGCAGTACCCTATTCCTTTTTTTTGTTTCATAATCTACTGTCAAGTTTCAACACAGCTAGTTCTTATAAGTCTACCCATGTCCACAATTTGCACATTGTCCTCGAAAATAATATCTTTAAGATTTTTGATTCTTAGGGTATTTCTTTCCAACCCTGTTATAGGGGCTGAAGGAATTATTAGAGGAGCTGAACCTAATAGGACAAAAAGGGTCATTACATGGTAATTCCAAGTGCCTCTTATCATATTTTTTTTGATAATGACTAATTAACCCTTACATAGTTTAGTATTGATAATCTAGTTTAGTGTTGATAATCTAGTTTCACTTATATTTACTCTAAATCAAAACAAAATCAGATTTTAGAGTTTTTTAAAAAAAAAAAAAAAGTGAGAAGAAAATAAAAACTTTTGTGATATTTGTGAAACCCTAGATTTTGATTCACTCAACCAAAATGAGTGATTCCAGTGACAAATTTGAGATGGGAGAATCTTTATATAATAGAGAAAACAAATACTACATACCTCCTGATGGAGATTCGGATATGGAGTATTTGCTAGATGGTAGGGATGTTTTAACCCAAAGTGAAGGTCAATCTCAATCAATTGAAGAAATTAACCAACAAAGCATCAACCGTAATTGAGGAAAGTTTAGCTTAAGAATGGTATTACCAGCTTGGACTCATATTCCTTTTGACAACAGTTCCTTGTTGAGTCTTTATCTGATTCCACACTCTACATGGCGTATTACACCATTGCACATATGTTACAAAATGGGGAAATGCATGGAAAAGATACATATTTGTTGAAACCGGAACATATGATAGACGAGGTTTAGTTATGATATGTGCAATCCATTAAATCATCAACCGTAATTGAGGAAATTTAGATATTTTTTGTAATATTTATATATTAGCACGTAAATATTACTAGAAAACATATTCTTAAGCTAAAAAAAAAACTTTCGTGTATTATATGCACACTCTTTTATAGTTTTACTTGTATTTTTCCTATAAAAAACATAAGAAAAAATATCAATATGGAGTCATTACCTTAAAAAAATCCAGTTTACTATATATTAGTAACGACTTTCAAAAAAAAAAAAAAGGTTTGGATAACTTTTACTAAAACGATTTAAAAAAAATATGAAAACAAACTAGCAATATAATTAAAGTTATCGTCAATTTAAGATTATCACAAGTTTGTGTTCTATTGATTTAGTTTTATTGATAATTATATAGGTAGTAATCGAAGTAAGACTATGTTTTTTATCTTCTTCTATTTTCATGATCAAATACGAAATACTGAAATATATTATCATAATAATTCTAATTTGGTATGCTAATAATAATATTATTGACATAATGTTTTATTGTTATTTTTAATCGAAAATTTTAATTACTTTTCTAACCAATGTTTTTGTTTTTAATATAAAATAATGCATATGTAGTCTATGTTCTATTTTATTAACTAAGGTTGAAATATGAAACTAACATAATTTTTACAAAAAATAAGATAATGTCAACGTGTAGCATTACTAGAATATGGAAGAACAATATACAGGCAAGAGAAGGATAACTGTTATTCATTGCACTACTTTTGAACTAAAATTGCGGAATGCTTAGTGGAGAAGAGAGTTAATTTGAAAGCCTAATTTCACTTTTCTGTACTACTGTTGTGCACTCTTCTCTTCTGGTAAGGAAATTACTATGGATTTTGTTGTTAATAACAAACAATGTTTTGCAGAGACATATAAGAGTACCACAATGGTACAATTACTAGTTTTATCATTGAAATTTACATGAATTCAGTGAAATCTTATATCTACGCTGAAAACTATTGCAATGAAATAAAAAAAGATTTTGAACGTAAACCACTGATCAGTCACATGGTCCAATTGTGCACTAAAATTTGCATAATGATGCATCACTGTCTAATCAACTAGGATGTTTGAAAATGCCTTTTTCCTTAGTGTTCACTCATTTGGTTCCTGTGATAACTCTTTCATTAGCCTTTTTTTTCCATTCTAGGTCACTGTTTTTCAATCTTTACATGTAAATTTTGGAATTGTTTTGTTTGCATTACTGCATGTTTAAAGCTAACAAAAACATGGCAAACTTTAAAGTTGTCTGTCAATTGAATCAATAGATTTTGGAAGACATTTATGTTGACTACAATGTTCTTGTTACAGGGAAATGTTTCCTTAATTTTCCAACATGCAGAAGAAGGAACATGGGGTTCAAAGAGAATGATAGAAGCTGGTGCACTACAATAACATCAATGCTATCTTCGTGTTGCATGTGACTTCCAGTATACGAGCAGGCTTTATATCCTCCATACCTGGCCCTATCCTAGCTGGGCGCGGCATTTTTGAGGCAGTCATTAGTGGAAAGGGAGGTCATGCAGCAATCCCACAACATACAATTGACCCAATATTAGCTGCATCGAATATAATCCTTAGCCTGCAACATATTATTTCGCATGAAGCTGATCCGCTAGACTCGCATGTACTTACATCTTCCAATGTTTTTTCATGAAATGTGTTAAATGTAAGATTCTTTTTAAACGTTTCATGGAACAATTCAAAGGGCTCTCTCGTCATATCTAATCCCAAGTCTACTGAGCTGTTTTTGGTTCTTGAAAAACAACAAAATCAAATTAGATATTTAATCGGGAAACTATTTATGACCCTAATGTAGGTAAATATGTATTTTGTACTCATGAATTGTTTGTATTTCTCTGATCTGTTCCATGTTATATTTTTTTCATGAAAAATTATCACATTTTCCAGGTAGTAACAGTTGCAAAGTTCCATGGAGGCGAGGCATTCAATGTTGTCCCAGATACAGTCACCATTGCAGGTACTTTCAGAGCGCTTTCGAAAATAAGCCTTGTAAAGTTCATGCACCGAATCAAAGAGATACAATTATAAATCAGACTTCAACTTGTCAATATTCTTAACTTTCTATCATCGGTTAAGAATTGGTTCTCTTCCACCGTGAATATTACAGGTTATCGTAGCACACGCTTCAGTCAACAGATGTAATGATACTGTCGACTTCTTCACAGATGATATCCTTTTACCTGGTAACTTATAACAATGAAGTGCTGCATCAACATTTCATAAATGTAGCAGGAGATATGTAAGTGGGAGAAAAAGTGCAAGACATGAAACCAATAATGGGATCTGAAGATTTCTCATTTTTCTACGATCTGGTTCCTGGATACGTTTTCTTTCTCGGGATGAAGAACGAATCACTTAGAAAATTCGAGACTGCACATTCCCCTTACTTCCCTATCAATGAAGATGTACTTCCGTATGTTGCAGCTATAAGATTTTAATTTAGGATCGTAGAACTTCATGATAATCACATAATAATTATATGCAAGAATAGTTTATACGGAATACCTGATAGCGCTAATCCATTGTACGTCGATCATCTTTGAAGCAGCGATAATACCTTGTGGAGATCATGGTTTCTCTCTCTTAACCTTAGCCGTAATGAGTAAATCCTTAGATACAATAGTGATGGTTATTATTTCCCTTTCATAGGTAGAGAGGACCAAGTTCCTAAGACTTTAGTATTAGTCTTTAGATATCAACCATCCATCAATGAAGAGATAATTAGGAAATAATCCCAGAAATAGTAACCGACATAATTTAGAAATATTCCCTAATTAACCAAAATTATTACATGGCCCAAGGGAATATATCTATGTACATAAATATTATTACATTCTCTCACTGGTCCATGTGATAATCAATTTAACGGTTAATCGTATTAAAACATAAGTGCGCATAATATTGCTAAACAAGATTTAATGGTTTAACATAATACCTTAACCAAGTAAATCACTTATGCGAGTCATGGCGATTGCACATTGTCCTGTTATCAACATGTTCCCTTCCATGTACAACAACACAAATAACTTACTTAACTAGGCCTTAAATTGGTATATCATAATGGTCTAGTGATGTCTTCAAAAGAAAGACAAATTCGGTTAACACTTATCCATTTACGTAAGAGTATACTAAATATGTATACAGAAATAATTCAGAATCACATTAATAAGAGCTCAATAAGTGTTCACAAATAACCATATAAATTAGTTGAATTCTAAGATTTTAATCTTTTCTTAAGAGGTCTTAAAAGGTAATTGTTCATTGAGTGCATCTGCGAAACAATTGTGCTTAAGCGATAAATGAACAACTATTGTTTCTGATTTGCTTGATTCACGCATATATACTTAAGGTTCATGTATTTTGTTCCTTTTGTATCATATTATGCTTTAATGCTGCGAAGCTAAAACGATAAATTTCAGCAATGTAGAGACAAATCTTAATTCTCTAAGTTTCGCAGTCATAATATTCAAACTTAAATATGGGACTAGTATTAATGGATTCTTCCTTTATAGAATCCGTACATCTATCAAAATTGAAGACTGAAAACCCAATCAACTCTAATTGGGTTAGCTTACTAATTGTAAGACATAATTCAAGATTAGTATCTCAAGATTCTTGATAACTTTCCCATAATTTGTTCTTTTGAGTCATTAGGCATTTAGCTAACACACCAAAAACTTTTTATATGTTCTGAAAAAGCGGGGGTCTAACAACCTCACCCAATATTTCGCTTTGCAATCTGTATGGACTAACTCCAATATACTTATAAGAGAATCAACTAGACAGTTATACTCAATCTTATAAAAAGTATATCAAAGAGTTATATCTCAATCTCTCAATTCAATCCGCAATCAAACAAATAATAATTTGCGAGCCCGATTGAATATAAGAGAGATTACTTGAACGGTACCAAAGACCAATGTTCAAGGATCAATCAATTTCAATCAACAACCAAAGGTTGGATTTACCAATTGATCGATTCAACGCACAACCTGTGATATTTCAATTATATAACAAAATATAATGCAGAAAAGAAATAACACAGACACCAGAAGTTTTGTTAACGAGGAAACCGCAAATGCAGAAAAACCCCGGGACCTAGTCTAGACACTGTATTAATCCGCTACAGACACATACTACAATACAAACTAACTTTGGTCTGGACTGTAGTTGAACCCCAATTGATAAGATTCTGGAAGAACCCTATATGTGATAACCGCAATCGCACGGTGTCTAACTAGTAGACAGCAGCAAGTACGGGTCGAACCCACAGGGAGCTGTGGAAATACTATAACCAATATCTAAAATGAACTAACCATAAATTATGTTTTTGGATTTTTAGAAAAGAATAAAAAAAACCGAAGAAAATTAACCAACTAATAGAATGAATCCAAAGGAAATATTGGTAACCAGGGATGTGAAGTGTTAAGGATCCGGGAATCTGTTGTAGGAAAATTAATCGCGTTCAATCACAAAGGGTCTCAAATATACTCATGTAGAGCGGCAAACCTAACTACTCATACATGGAAGATATTGCATTTACGAATTATCGACGAGAATCATCAAAAATGAATTATTTGTTCTCACCTAAAAGTAGAATTTCTAAGCACTAATCATACATGGCATGAAAAGTCAAGGAATATTCATAACACAATTATTACTTAGGTTCAATGAGTTTTTTTTTTCTACTAATCAACCAATGAACTATACATGGCATAGCGTATGAAAAATCTAGCTAGAAAATAAACATTGATCGAGAGACAAAATTATTAAAATTAAGTTCAATGGATAGAAAACCCTTGTTCATGAAAACAAGTAAATCCTACAAGTTCATCCTTTCACCCTAACATGAAATTAGCTAGCCATGGCTTTCTTAAAAACCATAAACAAATATGAATAAATCCCTAGCTAATTGAAATCAAATGGGAGAAATGAAACTCCAAACCCTAAACAAAGCTTTGCAGCTACGCCTCCGTTTGTTGTTGTCGACGGCTCCCAGCCACAGCTGCAGCCTCCGTCTCCAAAAACAGAACCCCCCAAAACCGCCTCCTCCTTTCTCGTTTCTATAGTATTGCAAAGAAACTAAAAATAAGACCTAGCGAATCTGCTAAGGCCCAGTTCATCCACGGACCACTTTCCGATTCCAAACTGCTTTCCAAATCTGACCACAGCACCGATCGTTCCTTCTCGTATTCTTTCACTCCTAACAGCACCAATGACCAAACAAACAACCTAGTATCTGACCATCTGAGACCACCTACGAATTGCAAGGTAAGTCAGTTCCCCCACTTAATCAAACAGCACACTACAAAATGGACAGAATTCAGCCAACCCTGAACTCCTCCATCTCAACCACACAGACATCACCACAGTTCAGTTTCTACTCTTTCATCTGCTCTGGTTTCATTGACATCACCGATGGCAGCAACCATAACCCCACTCCATCACCAGCTACCATCATCTTCCAGCAAATATCAGCATCTCTTGTCAACAGCAACAGATCCCATTGTCCAAGATGTTCATGTTCATCACTATCTCTGTGCATCCACCTCCAAACTCAAATCAAGCTCAAGTTTCTTCAACTCCGTCTCATAACAGCTTTTATTCTCCAGATCGAGCTATCACTGCCAATTGCAACCAACTACTGTTGCCTGACCATCTAACTCACACATGAGAAACACCATTTCGAACCAAACCCACAGAAAACATCGTTACTGCAACATCCAACTCCGGCCACAGCTCTTTTTATTTCAGTTTACCAGCAACTACTCAGACCCTTTAACCACCTTCCATGTACACTCGAATTGCAGATTGTTCATGGCCATGCCAGAAAATACCACCATTGCTTCTTGTATCGGTCACAGCTCCAAACTCTATTCTGTCCAAATCATTTCAGTCTCACGAGAGCAGCCAGACTAACCAACGACACCTCTATCCGTCTTCTCCATTATTGATGTTGCTTTTAAACTTCTCTATCACCACCGCAACACTTTATAGTTCAGCGATCATGGCAGAAAATACCTCCCTGACCATCAAAGAACTTGCCTGCACTGCTTCACAACAGCTCTCAAAATCTCCAACAATCAAACACCCACACCTTCTACTAAGTCTCTGCTTGACAATCCCTTTCTCAGGTCTCCTCTTCTTTTACACGAACGCCATCAGATTGAATAAGAAATAAAAATTTCTTCTTCTTCTTCTTCTATGAGAACGAAATATATATGCCTGATGAGTGATGACAAACCACTAAAGAAGTTTGGTTGATAATTAGCCATGTGCTACTAATTGTATACTCCCTAGTGGAATGTCACGTGCCTGAACAAAGAAAGGAAATTCTCTGTTTTGTGAGGTCGATATCTCTGGCCATGAGATGGCAAGGTGGTGCGACACATGAGTTTTTGACTTGCCAACCCATAAACTCTATTTAAGCTCCTTTGGCCTTTGGCATTGTAAGTCGCAAACGCCAATTAAGATGCAATTTAGGTGTTTATTCCTCGAATGATCGAATTCACTTGTATTTTCTACAAAAACACTAAAATAATGTTGTTAGCCAAAATATCGAGTTATAGTTAATATAAATATGGGTATAAAATGTAGCACGTACGTGCTTATCACCAATCAATCTCACACTGATTCAAGGTACAGTTGCGCTTCTTACGTCTCTGATCCCAGCAGGATACTACGCACTTGATTCCCTTAGCTGATCTCACCCACAACTAAGAGTTGCTACAACCCAAAGTCGAAGACTTGATAAACAAATCTGTATCACACGGAAAAGTCTATAGGAATAGATAAATCTGTCTCCCACAGAAATACCTACGAGTTTTGTTCCCTCTTTTGATAAATCAAGGTGAGCAGGAACCAATTGATATACCAGACTTATATTCCCGAAGAACAACCTAGAAATATCAATCACCTCACAATAATCTTAATCGACTAGCGAAATAAGATATTATGGAATCACAAACGATGAGACGAAGGTGTTTGTGACTACTTTTCTATCTTTCCTATCGGAGATATAAATCTCAACCAATCTTACGATTGTACTCAATCATGATAGAAACAGCAAGATCAGATCATGACACTACAGAGAAAATAGTTGGGTCTGGTTTAACAATCTCAATGAAGTCTTTAAGACGTTAACCTACAGGGTCTCGTGAGAAACCTAAGGTTAAAGGAGAATTGACTCTAGCTTATACAACTAGTATCACACAGGAGGTATGGGGATTAGGTTTCCCAGCTGCTAGAGTTTTCCTTTACATAGTCTCCAAATCAGGGTGGTTTGCAATCTAAGTTACCTTGGTAACAAAGTATTCAATATTGACCGTTAGATGAAAACCTGATTAGATTCAAGTTAATATCTTTCAACCGTTAGATTGAACTTATCTTGTTATACACAAATGAAATGTAACTTCATTTAGGTTTGAGTAACCGTACCTAAACGTGTACACTTAGTTGGTTCAACAATAGTTAACCAATGGTTAGCCATATGAGCACTTTCATATCAACTTTATTCATCTTCACCATAACTAGTTCAAATGACTCAAATGAACTAGTTAGAGAGTTTTTCAATTGCTTAGATCTTATAGAAGTATACAAGACACAATCGAAGCAAAATCGGTTTTGATTCACTCGAATCGATTCATGAACATTATAGCCACAGTTTGCAAAGATTGCATTCCTTAATATATAAATGTTTTAGTTCATGAACAACCCGATTTTAGAAAGTAACCTACTTAAGTATGCATACGGGTACGCGTACTTAAGTAACGAATTGAGTTTGTTTTTTCACTTTCAAACTCCAGCAGAAATTCACGAACGTGAACTTTCCGCCAGTATGCGTACGGGTACGCATACTTACCCGGATTTCCAACAACCGCCAGTACGCGTACGGGTACGCATACTTTGGGTTCCCGGTTTTGAACTTTTACACAAATGTGAGAACATACCATGTTTATATCCAAAGATAGTTACATGTTCTAAACTCTCATTTCAATCATTGAAACTTTCTTAGAGGATGTTATATAGTTGTTATTCACAAACTATTTTTCATTAAAGCGATTTTCAAGTTATTGAAATATTCAACATGACTTTCGTCACGAGTAAAGATGAACTTGGCCAAAGCGAAATCTTACCAACACATATTTCGAGAAATAGATAAGCGAGATAAACTCGTCTCGAAATAGCAAATATGTATAATCGAAGTCTATATAGCAATACGACTTTTGTCTCAAGATAGGAGATAGAATAGATAGACTTTTGAGTGATAGATAAGTTCAAGTCTCCACATTTGTAGATGAAGTTCCACAAGTTCCTTGAGTAGTTCTTCGTCTTTGCATGATGAACGCCGTGGAGTCTAGAGCTGAACTACACTTATTATCCTAGTCCGAGACTTAGCTATAAGTAGACTAGAAATCAAGACTTATAGTTTTGGCAACTAAACTTGAAAAACAAGCTTGAGATAGCAACGCTTGCGAGTTCGACCGAGCAGTGCTCTAACAATCTCCCCCTTTGTCAATTTTAGTGCCAAAACTATCAATACATATGGAATACAAAATAAATAAACTTTGTAGCTTCTCATCCAAATGCTTGATCTCCTTGGTTCTTCAACATTACTCGAAATATTCGTCACTTCCAAGTACTCCAATGATTCTAAAGATGTTCAGTTCAGCATCATCGTTGTTGAAGATCCGTATCCATAACAATGAGAAAACAATAGCTCTCAATCATTGTTATACAATGTCATAGTATTATTATACAACATCAAAGTTCAATTGTATCACAACTTTGACAACAATACTATGGTGATATGTATCACTCCCCCTTAGTCAATACTTCATCTCACATGAAAACCACTCCCCCTTTCATAATGATCCGAAAACCATATGCATTTGTAGTGTGAACTACACATTAATTCTCCCCCTTTTTGTCAATAAAATTGGCAAAGGTACGAAAATTAATGGGATCCTAATGAAATTTCCATAGAGATACTTCATGACCAAAGGAAAAGCACATATCAACTTTTTAGATGCAATCATATAGGCGCCGAAACTAAATGCATTCATCAAGGAGTTTATAAAGATACAAGATAACCCCTATAATATTCCACAACCGCACTCCCCACAAAGATTTGGCAATTAAGCATAAGTTCAAAAAGAACTCTCCCCCATAAAATGTCATTCCCGAAAGAACAACAAGAGCGGCCTCACTTTTACAAGAAAAGATGGATTTTAGCGAAACCTTTGAAACCCAATAGAAATGTTATCTATGCAGAAACAAATATGAAATTGAACCAACACTTACACTGGTGTTCGAAGCCTTGATTGCCCAAAAGATATAAATGAGTCCAGGGCAAAAGGATAGAGAACTAATGAGCCAAAACAACACCTATAAACTGCCGTAAGTGTTGAAACGTAGCAGTGTCTAAAGGTTTGGTGAGAATATCAGCCAATTGTTGTTCTGAAGGAACAAATTCCATATTGATGATACCATTTTCATAGAGATCTCTAATAAAATGATACCTTATATCAATGTGCTTAGTTCTTGAGTGCTCAACAGGATTCTCAGTGATGCGAATCGCACTTGAGTTATCACAAAAGATCTTCATTATTCCAGTGTCAATTTCATAATCAGCAAGCATTTGTTTCATCCATAGAAGTTGAGTACAACACGAACCTGCAACAATGTATTCTGCTTCGCATGTAGACAGTGATTGTGAGTTTTGTTTCTTGCTGTGCCAAGCCACAAGATTCAACCCAACATAGTAAAATCCCCCTGAAGTATTCTTTCTATCTTCTACACATCCTGCCCAATCAGCATCTGAATAGGCAGTAAGATCAGTGTTAGTATCAAAAGTATAGGATAGACCATACCCGCTAGTATGTTGAATATATCGTATGATCCTCTTTGCAGCTGCAAGATGAGATTCCTTTGGATTAGCCTGAAATCTAGCACAACAACTAACACTAAACGCAATATCAGGTCTAGTAGCTGTAAGATATAAAAAGGCTACCAATAATAGATCGATAAAGTTTTTGATCCACATTTACTCCTTTCTCATCTCTATGTAGTTTACCAGTGGTGGGCATAGGTGTCAGTTTTGGAGTTGACTTATCCATACCGAATCTTAAGACAAGATCCTTAGCATATTTTTCTTGAGATAAGTAAATTCCATCATTATGTTGCTGAATTTGTAATCCTAAGAAGAACTTTAATTCACCAACATTGCTCATTTCAAATTCTTTGCCAAGAGAGACTTGAAAATCTTTTGCAAGTTTCTCAGAAGTTGAACCATAGATGATATCATCTACATAGACTTGAGAAATGACAACATCTTTCCCACTCCATTTGGTAAACAAGGTTTTATCAGCTCCTCCTATCGAAAAACCTTTCCTAAGAAGAGAAGTAGTTAGTTTTTCGAACCAGGCACGAGGTGCTTGTTTTAACCCATATAACATGACCTTGAAAATCAGGATTTTCAAAACCCTTAGGTTGAGCGACATAGACCTCTTCCTTTAAATTTCCGTTTAGGAACGCGGATTTTATGTCCATTTGAAACAGCTTAACCTTAAGAAAACAAGCATGAGCTAATAACAACCGAATGGATTCAAGGCGTGCCACAGGAGCAAAGGTTTCGTCAAAGTCGATACCCTCAATCTGTAAATATCCTTGAGCGACAAGTCTGGCTTTATTTCTGACAATTGTACCAAATTCATCAGACTTATTCTTGAATATCCATTTGGTACCAACAATATTGATATTGGAGGGACAAGGTACAAGTTCCCATACGTATTGTCTTTGAAATTTATTTTACTCTTCGTGCATCGCATTCACCCAAAAGGGATCGCTAAGAGCTTCATCAATATTTCTCGGTTCTACTTGTGAAAGATAACAACCAAAATTGCAGATATTCTGAAGTTGTCCTCTTATCTTAGTAGTAGAATCTCTTCCTCCAATAGTACTGTTGGTATCATGATTCCTTTGAACCCAAAGGTGTCGAGGAGGGACACGTTCTTGTTCAACAGGATCAGCCTGATCAGTGCTCTTCTCCTCGTCACTAGAAATATCAGGATCAGTAACAGTTGGGACGACTTCAACTGATTCTGGGATTTCTTTGACTTTCTCAATTGTCTCAGTTGGAGGCAATTCAGCAGGAGGATTATCATGATGAAAATTACTAATATCATCAATGATAACATTAGCAAATTCCATCATAACTTGGGTTCATAAATTAAAAACTCGAAAACCACGACTATCAGAAGCATAGCCAAGAAAGATACCTTCATCACTTTTAGTATAAAATTTCCCTCTCTGTTCTCGATCTTTTAGAATGTAGCACTTACTTCCGAACACTCTGAGATAGTGCAAGTTGTTTCCTACCATACCACAACTCATAAGGAGTGTTTAGGGTTTTAGACCGTAGGTAGACACGGTTGATCAAATAACATGCTGTGAAAACAACTTCTCCCTAAAACCTTAACGGTAAGTTTTTGTTATGGAGCATTACCCTGGCCATTTCCTGAATGTTCCTATTCTTTCTTTCTGCAACTCCATTAGCTTGAGGAGTAATGGGTGATGAGTATTGTTGAATAATTCCCAGTTTGTCACAAAATTCAAACACCTTAGTGTCCTTGAATTCAGTTCCACGGTCGCTTCTAATTTTCTTTAGTTTACGACCTTGTTCATTCTGGATTCTATTAACAATAATCTTGAATTCATCAAGGGTTTCATTCTTATGAGACAGAAATGCTACCCAAGTGAATCTGGTGTAATCATCTACCATAACTAAAGCATATTTCTTACCCGCAACCGTAGGTTGTTGAATAGGTCCGAAGAGATCCATATGAATTAAATCAAGTGGAGCTTTAGTGAGAATTCCTCGAGATGATTTATGGTGAACTTTCGTTTGTTTACCCTTTTGATAGGCACCACATACACCATCAATCTTTGCATTGATTTTGGGAACACCTCTAACAAGTTCTTTATTAATGATCTTAGTTAGGAGACGATAATTGATGTGACCAAAACGTTCATGCCAAAGATTTGTAGATTCCACCTTAGTCAAGTTGCAACAATTACTGAACTGAGTATCAAGAAGATAACAATTGTTTTTACCACGAGTTCCTTGAAAAATTACTTTCCCAGTTTTGTCTACAATGTCACATCCATTTGCATTGAAGACAACTCTATAGCCTTTGTCACAGATTTGACTAATAGAAAGAAGGTTTGCAGTCATACCTTTAACGTATACTACATCATGGATTTCAGGAACGCCGGGAAGTTTGATCATCCCCTTCTTGCTTATGTAGCAGCAACTCCCATCTCCAAATGTTACCGGACCTTCTTCAAAGTCTCTTGAAGTTACAAACCACGAGAGATCACCAGTCATATGTCGGCTACATCCACTGTCAAGAAACCATTGAAAGGGTGATGTTGATTTTAGAGCAAAAGCTCCCATACTAACACTACTTTCCCGTTTAGGATTTCTTGTTATTTTTGTACATCCTTTTAGAGAAGTAAACAGTTGTTCAGCTTTCTTACGAAGATTACTTGTAACCGTTAAACTTTTTCGGAAGGATATACATATATGTTGAAAGTGATTGTAAGAGTCACAGAACATACATGGACCAACATCTTTAATCTTATTTGAGTAGTTCTCAGTCCCATCATATTTCACAAATCCTAAACCTCGTTTATCATCTGACTTGCGACCGTTCTCCAGAGAAGAATAAAAGGAGTTATTCAAATCCATTGAAGAAATTTTGACAGATTTCAAATCCTTATACATTGAAATTTCTGCAACAAGATCAGAGTTGATCTGGATTTTTTCATCCAACTTTTTCTGGAGAATAACAAGTTTTTCAGAACTTTCTCTAAGATCAGGATTCATTCCTGGTGAGGCGTTTATAGAGACTTTACTGTCCATAGAGTCAGATTGCTATAAACACAGACTTATGAGGTCTTTAAACGTGTTTGCCTGCTCTGATACCAATTGAAAAAGCGGGAGTCTAACAACCTCACCCAATATTTCGCTTAGCAATCTGTATGGACAGACTCCAATATACTTACAAGAGAATCAACTAGACAGTTAGACTCAATCTTATAAAAAGTATATCAAAAAGTTATATCTCAATCTCTCAATTCAATCCGCAATCAAACAAATAATAATTTGCGACCCCGATTGAATATAAGAGAGATTACTTGAACGTTACCAAAGACCAATATACAAGGATCAATAAATTTCAATCAACAACCAAAGGTAAGATTTACCAATTGATCGATTCAACGCACAACCTGTGATATTTCAATTATATAACAAAATATAATGCTGAAAAGAAATAACACAGACACCAGCAGTTTTGTTAATGTGGAAACCGCAAATGCAGAAAAACCCCGGGACCTAGTCCAAATTGAACACCACACTGTATTAAGCCGCTATAGACACTAGCCTACTACAAACTAACTTCGGTCTGGACTGTAGTTGAACCCCAATCAATCTCACACTGATTCAAGGTACAGTTGCGCTCCCTAAGTCTCTGATCCCAGCAGGATACTAAGGAATGTTTTAGTTCCTTAATATACTATGCACTTGATTCTCTGTAGTTACGTGATCTGATCTTGCTGTTTCTATCTCGATTGAGTACAATCGTAAGATTGGCTTGAGATTTATATCTCCGATAGGCAAGATAGAAAAGTAGTCACAAACACCTTCGTCTCATCGTTTGTGATTCTACAATATCTTGTTTCGCTAGTCGATTAAGATTATTGTGAGGTGATTGATATTTCTAGGCTGTTCTTCGGGAATATAAGTCAGGTATATCAATTGGTTCCTGTTCACCTTGATTTATCAAAAGACGGAACAAAATTCATAGGTATTTATGTGGGAGACAGATTTATCTATTCTTATATACTTTTCTGTGTGATACAGATTTATTTATCAAGTCTTCGACTTTGCGTCGTAGCAACTCTTAGTTGTGGGTGAGATCAGCTAAGGGAATCAAGTGCATAGTATCCTGCTGGGATCAGAGACGTAAGGAGCGCAACTGTACCTTGGATCAATGTGAGATTGATTGGGGTTGAACTACAGTCCAGACCGAAGTTAGTTTGTAGTAGGCTAGTGTCTGTAGCGGCTTAATACAGTATGGTGTTCAATCTGGACTAGGTCCCTGGGTTTTTATGAATTTGCGGTTTCCTCGTTAACAAAACTTATGGTGTTTGTGTTATTTCTTTTCCGCATTATATTTTGTTATATAATCTAAATATCACAGGTTGTGCGTTTGTATCGATCAATTGGTAAATCCAACCTTTGGTTGTTGATTGAAATTGATTGATCCTTGAACATTGGTCTTTGGTACCGTTCAAGTTTATTTCTCTTGTATTCAATCAGACTCGCAGATTTCTATTTGTTTGAGTTGGGATTGAATCGAGAAATTGAGATATAACTCTTTGATATACTTTTTATTAAGATTGAGTCTGACTGTCTAGTTGATTCTCTTAAAAGTATATTGGAGTTAGTCCATCCAAATTGCTAAGCGAAATATTGGGTGAGGTTGTTAGACCCCCACTTTTTCAGGTTATATTTTTCGTTGGTCGTTGGTGTTGTCTGTGTCTTGTGGCTCAAGTTGTGAGTATGAAAGCTATTATTGTCATGGGAAGTGAAAGTTGTTTTCATGAAATGCGGTATTAATGGATTCTAATGATTTCAGTTTTCGAGCCAGTTTGCAGTTGAGGTTATGGATTGTGATGGGTGAGCCATCTTTGGTATGGAGTTAAATAGCGCTTAAAAATATAGTAGAATACTGGAATATGTTCCCTAGGTAGGGACCATACTGAAATGTAGGATGTACATCGACCTGATGTGTATCGATTGTTTTACGTGTTTTACCAAGAGAGCGAGTCATGCCAGAACTCGGGATTGTGCTTAATATGCATATTCTTTTTCATGTAGTTGAAGTGGTGTGTCCAGTGGCCTCTTGGTGTGTCCATTGGCCTCATGCATGGTGTTGTGTACACCATATATTCAATTCCTTAGTAAAGGATTGAAACGAATGTGGATATGTTCCGCGTGGTGTTGTGTACACCGGATATTCAATTCCTTAGTAAAGGATTGAAACGAGTGTGGATATGTTCCGTGTGGTGTTGTGTACACCGGATATTCAATTCCTTAATAAAGGATTGAAATAAGTGTGGATATGTTCCCAAAATAGAAACGTTCGGATACATTGACGTTTTGCATATAGTTGTGGTCTTATGAAAATGTTCCTGAACTCTGTAGAGTTATGTAGGATGTTTTCCCTGCATTATGTGTTGGGGTTGGAGTACTAGGATATTTCCCTATTTGATTACTCTTTGAAATATATAAGTTCTGGCCTAATGCATTTTGTTGTTGTGCCTGCCTTTGTTTTTATTTTAGTATTCCCTAGCTCAGTCTAGAGGTATAGCATGTGCTTCAACACATCTGTCTGTTATGCTTTGGATGTGTTCTTAAATGTTGAATTTTTTTTTTTCCTTTCTCATAAATACAAATTTGTAATGCATACTATGGTGAAGAATGTCATATGGAAGGTGATAAGAATAATGACCTGGTGAAGGTGATGACGCGTGATAGTATATTAAGGATGGATTGTTTGCTTTTCTATTTTGTTTAATTAAAATTGTGTGGTCACTTTTATGGAGCCTGATCCATTCGAGGTACTAATGCAGACATCATCTTGATATGTATTGTAAATGCTTTCCGTAGGCAAATTAGTCTAAGGTAGAACTCGATGAAAAGCTTCTTATGTTAATTTCTTTGATGAATGATATTACAAAGTAACTAAAGGGTTAAGGAGACCAGCCTATTACTGGAGAATTATTCAGTTTGGTTCCCCGATGAGCAGTACCCGAATTCATTTGTGAAAGATCGATCAGTAAGTAATATATTGAGTTTCTTTAGTTGAATCAGGTAGAAATAAGTAATAAATTAGTACCCTTGACCTTGATGAGAGTTAATGAAAATTATGAAATGCTCCATTTATACGAATAAGGATATATTGTTCTAAAAAAAAAAAAGAAAAAAAAAATGAACACCTAAGGTTAGGATAGTCACTTGAGAAAGAGCACCACTTTATTGCCAAATAAAACCACTTTAGTTTAGCGCATGAGGTACTTGATTGGTGTAAAGGAATAGAATTGTGCAAATGTTTATAGCTTCTGTCTGGTTGGCTTTATTTGGATTGGGTCTTTAGTTTTTTTTTTAATTTTATCTTTTGGGAATTACCATTAGTTGTTATAGTCGTTTTGCTCTCTATTTGTTTTTCTAAATTTAGAGCTGGGACTTTTTATTAGGATTTGAGACATTTCAGTATTTGCTATGGCATCTTTGACGATTAAATTCTAGGTTATTTAGATTCCTAGTTTAAAAAGATTACTGAATCCACCAACTATGAACTTAAGTTAAATTTTTTGAATTAGGGAAATATTTTCTTTAAATCCATTTTAAAAGTTTGACTTGCTTGTGTGCTAAATCATCAGGAATTTGATATAGTTAATTTTCAATCAGTTGGTTATTAACACGCCTTCAATTTTTAAAACCTCGGATGTGTACGTTCCGGGCTGCTGAGCAGTGGAGCTTCAAGTATGATTAGGTGAGTCGTAGTTGATAAGCATATATGTAGTATAATCCGATCTATGTTATAATGCAGCTCCTACTTTAGACACACTTAGGAATTCTATTCTAATAAATGGTTGCATTATGTGCAAAAAAAAAATGCTAAATCAAATACACACTTATTTCTGCACTGTGAAGAAACTGGCAAGCTTTGAATTTTTTTCTTTAAAAGTTTCAAGATGCAACGGGTTTTCAGAGAGAATGTTAGATCAAAAAATTGGGAATGGCGCAGAAGGAAAGGAAATTCTTTGCAAAGAAGACTTTGGGGTATGATTCCTTTTCCTATCTGGTGGACGGTTTGGAATGAAAGAAACATAAGACATTTACAAGAGCTCAGATTTATTACTGCTAGAGGTGAAGATTCTGCTTTATAATTGGTCTATGAGTACCAATACTTTTGAGAATATTTCTCTCAATATGGTTCTTTACAATTGGGATGGTGTCTTGGGATCTTAGTAGTTTTAGTTTATGTTGCTATTTTTTGTAGAGATATTTTGTAAAAGGGTCGTAAGTTTATTGTCTAATTAAGGTCTGGGTCGTAGAAGTTGCAGTTGATGCATTAGTCGTTAACTGACGAAGACTGTGAGTAAGTTGTCAGTTGCCGATTTTTATTTTGCCACAACCCCGTACCTTTAATTGATTGATGTTGACTTTTCCATCTTTCTTTTATAACCTAGAACTACTCCATCTTCTTCCCTGACTAATATACATTGTGTTTACCCTCTGAAATTAGTGTTTATTTAAAACCCTCGATAAATTTTTATCATAACATTCGTATTCTCGAATTATTAAAATGACATGACAGTCTATAAAATGGCAAAGTCTCTAACAATCAACTCAAATTTAACGAGTGGGTGAACCAATCTACAACTGCAACCTTCTTATTACACAATTCACCTGCTCGTGTTGTTCAGCGGCTAGATATGAGTCTGATGACGTGTATTCTTGGGTTCGTATGGCTACTCATGATGCTTAGAAGATATAGGTACAGAGTTGTGAGAAATACGGTAAGAATTTGTGTACTGTTGCCGTTGATTTAGGTGATTGATGGTCATGAATTGATGAGTTTTAGATTAGGAAACTTGGGTTGCTATTGAATTTGATATTGGTGCAGGGAAGGAGCTATAATAGGGAAGAAAAATACAAGAAACCAACTCACCTATCGATCACCAGTTTCTCGCACATCAAGTGATCGTTAAATGTCCTCAATGAATTTACATGTCCATAAGATATTTAGAAGATATCAGACACCTCTGTTTTGTTTGTAATAATGATTATAATCATGATTAAAAAAACGATGTTAGTTTTGAATATGGCAGTGGCGAAGGTGGTTAATGTGGAGTAGATATTTTTGTGGTGTTGGCGGAAAGGAAGGAGCTAAGAAAGAATGAAGGAGATGAGGTTTTTAACGGGTAAAGGTAACATATTTGAACGGTCAAAGTTAGTCTACGACCCTTACGCAACAACTACAACTTCTGCGACCCAGATCCTAATTAGGCAATAAACTTACGACCCTTTTACAAAATATCTTTTTTTTTATATTCTGAACTATGATCCAGTCTCTTGACTGAGATGTAGCTACTTTGTAGTAACATGTTATTCTTTGCAGTTTAACCACTATTTTGTGGTAACTCTGTCTCTTTTATATATTGCCCTTTTCTGAGTCAAAAAAAAAAAATGATCATAAAATATGAGTATGTGAGTGAGAAAGTTAAATTACTTTGATTGAGCAAGAACTAAGAATGGAAAAAAGAGAGAGTAGGTTTCACAAAACGAAAGAACTCATTAATTCAAGCAAGACGAATGGGGGCGTAAGAAAAAATGGAAAACAAAAACAAAATAGACAACATAAAATTGGTTTTCCCTAACTATTTACTTACCATATACCATCATTTCTAAAAACCCTAAATATCCTCATCCTTTCCCCCCCTAAAATATCTCTCCTCACCCTGAAAACTTCAAAACATATCCATGGAAGATCATGTGACTTCAGCAAATCCAAACAGTTAGATATCACGGGGGATGATTTTAGCTTTATAGTAAGGACCAATGAAGTCATTGAAACAAAACAAGACATTAAAAAGGAAGTATCTGAATCAAATTGATTGTGAAGGAAGGTCGGGATAAGGTTATATTCTTTTTTAACAAATCATAGATATTGGAGTTGGAGGTACCTATGCCATCCTTAAATAACGTTTTCCTCCTAAAATCATTTTCCAAAATCTCATGCCTAGGTACACTGAGAAGACCACAACTCAAGTGATGGTTATTTACCCTTCTTCAAAAGAACAGTTTTAGTAAAAACCGAAGATATCCCTTGCAACTGAACTGAGAAAAGGATGGTGGTTCATCTAGAGCTGGTTATCAGAAGCCTTCTAAGGTTTCAATTGCCACTTTAGGTTTAGGTTTTTAGAGAAAAATGATGAGGGTTGTGGTCTAGAGTTTAACTACTACTTTTGGTTTAGGTTTCTTATTTAAATTCTAAGTAACTTTTATGTGGTCAGTCTCTAGCCCTTTTTCATTCTAATATCTATATATCTAACTATTAGTTTAGGTTTGTTATTTAACATTCTTAACACTTTTACGGTTATACGAAACCAATTCTCATTCAAGCACATGATCATGTCAATGTGCTCCTCGCTGTGGCTGCTTGATGAATGAAATTAAATTGAATATTTACATACTTCTCAACATAAGGTAGACTTCCATTGGGAGAGAAGATGAAAGAATACAATACCTAGGGCTCACTTTCTAACAGATACCCTTTGGAGGAAAACATCTATTGATTAACGCATAAACACCTCCTACTGTGACCTCGACGGCTATTACATGGGTAAATAATCTAATTTTATCTAATTTTTCTTTCACAATTCAACTCAATTTACTTGCTAAGGTTGAATAACGATTTACTCTTGAATAAGAGTGGAAGTACGTGATTACTCGCCAAGACAACATTAGCCACGTAATTATACACATCAAAGTGAAAGAGGCATCTACACATTAAATATATCAGCAAATAATGTATACCACAAATATTTTCAAGATGACAATTCCTTATAGGTAAATACATCATCTTCCCACGGGGAAACAAGAGTTGTATACAAGTTTTTTGTTTTAATGATGTGAAGTTTCATTTTTTTGTGTACAAATATTCTCAAGCATAGGTTATCATACAAATATTACAATTTTTTTTGGAATAAAACTGACAAAAACTATGATAACAGATGCATATTACCGAAAAGTATTTAATATGAGCATCGATATTAACTTAATAATGAAAATATATCTAATTTATTACAAACTCAATATATTAGAGATGCAATCAATATAAAAATGTCTAACTTCTTTATAAAAACATGAAAGGTTCATATAATATAAATAACGATAGTCGATAGATATATATTGTTAACTCACGTTGGTATTATAATTAGATTATTTTATAAATTAGTTATATCTATAGCAATATATAGGATTAGTTGATTTGCAAGTCAACCTAAACATTATCTAGTACGCCTCCAGAACTGGCTCTGGGTGCCAGAAATACCAGACATATCGGATTAATAAGACCCATCCACTCATCTAATATTTGTTAAACAACGATTGGTTTCTCAACTTCAGTATTAACGCTCTAAGTCATTAACTCAATATTTTTCACCGTTTCTAGTAATTTACAAAGGGAAAAACTCCTACATCCAACATATTGTTGACAAGCTATATAATTCTATGCAAACACATATTCACCATTTCTTTGTAACTGAACTATAAGCACCACTGTCATCCCAACTTAGTAAGGAAATTTTTATCTCACAACCGTACAACCATTAAAGAAATTGTATTGAAAGATCACTATTGTTAGATCATGATGCATTGTGTATTATAAATTCCAACAATGCAATATACAATATAGCCTTCGAGCAACAATGGGAACATTTGAAAGTTGTAAAACAAATAAATCACATAATGCTAGAACATTTGGTGATGAAATGCTATCAATTTGGGAATGTAAAAATGAAAAACTAATTGAATACCACATAGTTATCTGTTATAAGCTCAAATAGGAATAACTCTTGCTTGATATGACATTAAC
The DNA here is from genome assembly GCA_023531105.1 of Papaver atlanticum. Taxonomy (NCBI): domain Eukaryota; kingdom Viridiplantae; phylum Streptophyta; class Magnoliopsida; order Ranunculales; family Papaveraceae; genus Papaver; species Papaver atlanticum. The sequence continues at coordinate 2,109,286 of JAJJMB010004060.1, read as the reverse complement.
ATATAATTGAAATATCGTAGAATGAGTATCACATAGCAGATAATTAACCATTATATGATGCGAAGAAAAACATCTACTAATGAATTCTTGTGTCCAGGAGCAGTAGTATACTAAAATAATATTCTGAAATTATACTGACGACAAATTTTTCTTAATAATCGAATGAAACATCTAGTTGCAGAATTTGACTTCATAAGGAAACATATATATACAAGCCAAGGAATTGCAGGTCTCATACAGTTCCATTATGTATCAGGTAGCAAATGTTTTCACAAAACACCTACATGGTCCTAGGTTTTCCTTTTAGCGTGTTAAACTTAAGGTGGTTTCTGCACCTAAGATAATAGTTGAATAACATGTGTCTCTCATATTTATTTTATGTTTGTTATAGTTAACTCTGTTAACATATGTTAGCTCTTAATTAATATATTTGGATATCACGCACTCCTCCCCCACTGTCTGTACGGAAGACACTAGAATTTTTTCATTTACATATTTATCAGCAGGGCAATCTCTGTGTTATTTTGTATGTTATGAGGGCCAATTCGAATTAATACAATTTATGGGGATGTGGGCAACATAGAAAAACCCTATATATGATCGTTTGTGATCTCTCTATAATTTCTTCTCACCTAACTTTTGTCCTAAAACTTCTTTTGATAAAATTTTGCCCTATAACTTGTTCTCATGGATGCTGCAACCAACCGTGAGAATGGATATGTGGAAAGTATCGTCGACCGATTGCTAAAAACTACTCAACAACGGGTTTCATGAGAGATCAATGCTACAAAGGAGCACGTTTCCGGAGATACTACAGTTCTATGGAACACATCTCTGCGCCTGTCAAGGAAAGATTGAACAAAATAATATTCAACACCCAAGCAATGGATGTTGGTGTATGTGGTATAGGTGTTGGATTGGTTTTATGAGGTGCTTATGCTATGATTCATCGAAGAGTTCCACCCAAAGTTGTCTGTCAAAAGATTAGTCCCAGGTACCATAAGAAAACTTCATTTTTCTTCCCTTCAGATGGTGGTATTCCTCTTATAGAGAAGTCTGCAATGAGTAAGACAAATGACATCATTTGCAATCATGTTGAGAATAATATAACACTTCATAAGGAGGCCAGGGTTATGTCAGTTTAGATTTAAGCTATAAATGGTTGTTTGGTTGATGGTTGTTCATGAATATGATATTTAGGGTTAGGTATTTTGAGCAATAGCTAACTTTTGAGAAAATCCATAAAGTTTTTTTGTCCTTGTTTTACTTATTTGTAGGTGTAATACCCCGATATTCGGCAGTGATTGGCCGAATGAAATATAAGTAATGATTTGTCCTTTCCTTACAACGAGGCCTGATGGGTTCACTTGACTGAGTTGTGGGAAAAACTTCTTAGTTAAGCGTGCTCGGCCGGGAGTAGTCACAGGATGGGTGACCTCTCGGGAAGCTGCTGCTAGATAACCGCAGTAGTGCTGTTAAAAAAATCCCACACTGCTGGATAACCGTAGTGGGTAAGTGGGAACAATATCGGTGTTAGTTGGGATTCAACTAGGGGTCGTTCGCTTGTACATAGGTGGTGGAGTATGCTGGGGGATTGTGCCAGATACTGCTCTCAAAGGAGACAAGGAACGTCTACATTATACCGAGGCCTTTTACACTGCTGGATAACCGCAGTGGGTAAGTGAGAACAATATCGGTGTTAGTTGGGATACAACTAGGGGTCGTTCGCTTGTTCTTAGGTGGTGGAGTATGCTGGGGGATTGTGCCAGATACTGCTCTCAAAGGAGATAAGGAACGTCTACATTATACCGAGGCCTTTTCAGCACATCTGGCTCCAGAGTTGGCAGAAAACTCTGCAGTTAAGCGTGCTCGGGCGGGAGTAATCCAGGGATGGGTGACCTCCGGGAAGTTTATGCTGGATTAACGCAGCGATGCCCATTGAAAACTCCACACTGCCGGATAACCGCAGTGGCTAAGTGGGGACAGTATCGGTGGAGGGACGGGTCATTACAAATGGTATCAGAGTCGACGACGGGTCACCTTTCGAGGGTGGGTAGGTACGCTGGGCGGAGTTGGTCCAGGTACTTTGATGTAATTTTAGATAGTGGTAAGAAATGAGGTTGTCGTTCACTCGGATTTGTAGAGATTAAAGTTTTTAAAAATACTAAATAAATATATACAAAGATATTTAACACTGGGCGAGAGGTACTGGAACTAAGGATTCGACCAATCTTCATAACATAAGGTTCAATTATTTATTCTCAACAATTTTAGCTCAAGAAATGTAAACATGGACTCTTATTTTTTCCAAGGCAGATTCTAAAAACATTAGTTATAAATCGTAAGCATGGGACATCAAACATCTAAGCAAGCATGACCCATCTAATAAAATAATAACTAATTAATCAAAATCATATTTCAATTAATATTAGTGCAAAAGTCATAAAATAAATAAAATAAATTTACCCATGTATGAAGTTCGGCCTCCTCCGTCGTCCCAGTGTTGGGGTTTAACTCATTATGTCGAAAACACACTCAAAATATGTATTCATGGCTCAAAAAGTGTTTACAAGAAGAGAAAATAATGAAACAGGAAATCTGCAACAGCACAGGTGCGTTACAGACCGACTGTTTCAACTCTCAACAGTTATGATGAAGATAATCGTTACAAATCTGAAGATAAATATTGCAGAAGAGGTTGAAGAAACTGTTACAATGAAGATAAATGTTACAAACCAGTTGAAGAAACTGTTACAACGAAGATAAATGTTGCAAATCAGTTGAAGAAACTGTTACAACCAGTTGAAGAAACCGTCGTTGTTTCCCTGTTCTTCACGAGCAGCAGCAGCAGCAACAACAGAGTTCTGAAAACTCTTGATTCACGCCTCCTGAGCTCTCCTATCGACCCCAAACTCTCGACACCCCTTTTATATGACCTGGGTAATCTATTTATACCCGAAAGATGCATCGAATCTCCTCCATAACTTCAAAAAATCTTCTCTTTATTATTTTTTTATTCTCACGGAAATAATTTCCATTTTTTGATCTTCCACGCGCATGCAGCTGTATTTATTTCATTCTATACCTTTTTCACGCTCCAGGATATCTATTGAGTCTTCCAAACACGTGCAGTACACGTTTAAATTTCTCACAACTCGTGCAAGCTCATGTTTTTCCTCCAACTCCCTGTTTGGATTAAAACAAGTTATCCAGCCAAATTTGATCGATAAAATCACCCATACTAGCTTTCTATAGTCATATCACGTCTACCCACTAAGTTTCAGGGATTGGATCTCACTAAATCACGTCCAAATATCCAATTGAAATTCTGCCAGTGAAAGGGAATATTTTCCCGCCAAAAATATTTTTTTGAATTTGAGAAGAACATGTCCTCCCCCTAATCCTGCACGGGTGTCCCTTTAGCACTTGTCTTATAGGGTGCAAATAGTAATTTTTCCGGGGTTCCTCCGACACATTTTTGGGGTGCTTCCGGTGCATTTCTGGGGTGCCTTTAGTACTCTATCCCGGGGTGTAAAACACCACTTTTCGAGCCAGTTTCGCCGCAAGAGTTTATTTCTCTAAAAATACCTACAAAGACATAAAATAACAAAATAAATACAAAATCAAACGATAACAATATATACAATTGAGACATATTAGACACAATAATGCGTTTATCATACTTCTCATGAGGGGCAGGGAACGTCGGAGATATGAGCTTGCGAATGTATTCTAGAGCCGAGGACGGCTCCAACATAAGGTGGTGGTATTGTAATACCCCGATATTCGGCAGTGATTTACCGAATGGAATATAAGTAATGATTTGTCCTTTCCTAACATCGAAGCCTGATGGGTTCACTTGACTGAGTTGTGGGAAAAACTTCTCAGTTAAGCGTGCTCGGCCGGGAATAGTCACAGGATGGGTGACCTCTCGGGAAGCTGCTGCTGGATAATCGCAGTAGTGCCGTTAAAAAATCCCACACTGCTGGATAACCGCAGTGGGTAAGTGGGAACAATATCGGTGTTAGTTGGGATACAACTAGAGGTCGTTCGCTTGTGCTTAGGTGGTGGAGTATGCTGGGGGATTGTGCCAGATACTGCTCTCAAAGGAGACAAGGAACGTCTACATTATACCGAGGCCTTTTCAGCACATCTGGCTCCAGAGTTGGCAGAAAACTCTGCAGTTAAGCGTGCTCGGGCGGGAGTAATCCAGGGATGGGTGACCTCCCGGGAAGTTTCTGCTGGATTACCGCAGCGATGCCCGTTGAAAACCCCACACTGCCAGGAAAACCGCAGTGGCTAAGTAGGAACAGTATCAGTGGAGGGACGGGTCATTACAGTAGGTATATAATTGGTTAAAATTATTATTATATTCATTTTAATGTGTTATTAATAAAAGTGTGACTAGAATATGGGAAGACATCCTCCAGATGAATGTCTAAAACTTGAGGTTCATCTAGAGAATGTCTAACCTTCTTTTTTTTATACCACAACATCTTCACATAAATGGGTTGGTGATACGTATTGATCTCTGTACCTTGGTGACTATATATTATTATAGAGGCGGAATTCAGAATAATAATAGGGGAAAACTAGAAAACAGAACACACTAGAAACCATATTCGAAAAAAATATCTTCTCTAGATTATGAACAAGAAAACTATTACAATTCTCTCTTTGTTACGGTCACAATCTCTCTAAACAGTAAATAACCTTAAACTGTTTTGCTAAGCTTGCTTTTACAATAATTAATTGTCTCACAAACTTATCTTTAGGTGATTTGTCTCACAAACCTCTTCTTCAGGTATGTTTGTCTAACAAAACCACGTTATTTCGATCTAAGTGTGACTGTATAACAAACCACACTTTGGATGTCTTAGCTATGAGTTAAACATCTCTATTTATAGCTTTAACGGTTTCCCAAACCTTCTAGGAATCTATTTCCTTATCTAGGAATAATTCCTTTTCTAGGTATATTACCTTGTCTAGGAAGTATTTCCTTATCTAGGTATACTTCCTTACTTTGGTTTGGTTTCCCAAACCTCTTAGGAATCTATTTTCCTTGTATAGGAACACTGCCTTAAATCAGTAATCCCTCCTAAATTACAATTATATCTCCAATCCGTCTTGAGGATCACTAGTTCCCGGAGAGAGAAAGATACACATGTATCATGCGCCCCCCGCCCCCCCCCCCCGCGCCCGCCCTCAAGAACTTGAAATCCTGTGAAAGTTATATTTGGAGGTTAGGGAACTCGAGAGTTCCTTTCACCGTGCTGACCATCTATCTTTGCTGGAAACTTGACCTTGACGTATAATTTGAAAAATGTTCATATCTCCTCCTCTTGTCTTAGTCTTCGCTCTATAATGCAATCTTATTCGAGTGATTTTTCTTCTTGCTCGTCCTTTTCTTCAAAAACACCAGATGAAGACGTAGTCTTTTTCTTCGCCTTCGACTTGGGTGTATGAGAAGGAATACATTCAGTCAATTCTTTAAAGGTAGTTTGAATCAACTTCATGTTTATTTGTTGCATAGCCACCTTTTCTTCCATAATTTGTGGTTCGCGTTGCTTAGGATCATCATCTGATTTAGTCATCCTTGATTCCATTGTTCTCCTAACGTATTCCAATTTTTGAGTAACTCACCAAGTTGTTTGTAGCGAGATCTAGTGAAGACCATAAACCACAGGAATCTTCCCTAAAAGAAACAAACCTTGCTCTAATACCAACTTGATACGTATTGATATCTGTACCTTGGTGACTATTATTATAGAGGTGGAATTCAGAATAATAATAGAATAAAACTAGAAAACAGAACACACTAGAAACCAGATTCGAAGAAAATATCTTCTCTTATCTTCTATAGATTATAAACAAGAAAACTATTACAATTCTCTCTTTGTTACGCTCACGTACTCTAGACGAAAAATAGAAAACAGAACACACTAGAAACCAGATTCGAAGAAAATATCTTCTCTAGATTATAAACAAGAAAACTATTACAATTCTCTCTTTGTTACGCTCACGTACTCTCTAAACAGTAAATAACCTTAAACTGTTTTGTTAAGCTTGCTTTTACAATAATTAATTGTCTCACAAACTTATCTTTAGGTGACTTGTCTCAAAAACCTCCTTCTTTCGGTATGTTTGTCCCACAAAACCACATTATTTCGATCTAAGTGTATCTGTATCACAAGCCACACTCTAGATGTCTTAGCTATGCGCTAAACATCTCTATTTATAGCTTTAACGGTTTCCCAAACCTTCTAGGAATCTATTTCCTTATCTAGGAATAATTCCTTTTCTAGGTATTTTACCTTGTCTAGGAAGTATTTCCTTATCTAGGTATACTTCCTTACTTTGGTTTGGTTTCCCAAACCTCTTAGGAATCTATTTTCCTTGTATAAGAATACTGCCTTAAATAAGTAATCCCTCCTAAATTATAATTTTATCCCCAATCCGTCTTGAGGATCACTAGTTCCCGAAGAGAGAAAGATACACATGTATCAGTTGGAGATGATTTTTTATAAATATAATTGTGTATCCTATTGTGGATGAAAACTGTTTTCTTCACATACATTCCATTAGAGAAGCTCTTAGTAAAAGTCATTCGAAAACAAAAAACGGAAATAATTTTAACCAATTGTATGTCGACAAATAAGTAAAAAAGGATATAAAACTTAATGGTTATGAAAGGAAACTTATTTTTTCCTAATATTTAGAATTTTATACCATGAGGATGTCTTAAAATTGATTCCACATGTGAAATGTCCATATTTACCATTCAAGAAGCTTTTAATGATGGAAGGATGAAAAACTTCCAGATCGGATCAACTTCATTCACACGAGAGAAGATCTAATCTAGCCTTTGTATTACAATGTTAAAGAACACTAGATTTCTGAATTGTAATATCTTTTTCTGATAAAAAAGGAAAAAATATTTGCAGACAAGTATATAACGTGATAAAGTTTATCTAGGTACTTTGAATACATAAAATTCACATTGTATGGTTAAGATACCTAATTAGGATATCTTTGTACTAATCTCTGTTCCGGGGTTTACATACATACATATATATATATATATATATATATATATATATATATATATATATATATATATATATATATATATATATATAATTGTTGTTATAATGTAAATTTAATTATTGAAAAGAATTGATTCTGATAAGTATAAGTTATATATCAACTTTGTATTGATGTCGTTGTTAAGGAAACGAAATTTGAGGTCCAAAAACTCTTCATGGATTCAAGTCACTAGTTAATAGTTCTAATTTGCCCTGCATTTTTCATTCTATAACTGAAAATTCACATTTGCTTTTGAAAGGGGGAAGTTTTTAGGTGTTGTTTATTTTGAGAGTTGAGATACCATACAATCAATCAAAGGGAATCAACTGGGTTCAAAAAAAAGGTTTTTGGGGATTTAGGAAAGGGAGAAAGACAACGAGATTCAATAAATAATAAAGAAGAGAGTGTTCCCACTATTTTATATCCGTATGTTTGAAATTAATACTCCCTCCGTTTCACTTTAGATGATGGTTTTGGAGTTTTCACGCAGATTTAGAAATAAAGAGATATAAAATTATTCCATCTACGACCTTGAGAAAAGTCTTCAAACACTAATTGATATTAGTGCAATTAAAAATAAACTTGTAGTTCCAAGACAAATGTTAAGGTATTGTTAGTAGTTTTGTGGGAAAACATGAAGTAATGTGGAATAAAAAAAATAACCTTAGACTCTTGCTTTGTGTTCGTGTCTTGCCTCGTCTGTGTTATGCATCCGAATTCGTGTTTCCCAAGTTATGACCGTGGACTATGTGTGGTATACGCTTATCGCCATGTGTTAGAGCATAGCTCGGTTGAACCTACCAAGCGTTGGTATGTCAAGTTTGGTTGTCATATTTTAGTGAATCAACACTCATTTAAAGAGTCGCTTGATTATATGCTAGAGTCAACTTCGTATAGGTTAGCTTGAAAGTTTTAGGATATGAGACATTACAAGTATTACGTGAAGACTTGAAGAATGTGAAGAAGTAAGGAGCTACAACAACGACATCATCCTTCCACTTGAGGTTAGTAATATTTGACTTGAACTGTTTCATTCCCTAACGTATCTTTCAAGTCGTGCATATTGAAAACAAAACTGCGAAGCTATGAATGATTATACTCTAGTTAGACGTAGTGTTAAGGAATACAATACGAAGTATAACGCTTATCTTTTGAAATTCATATATAAGACATCGACATAATTGTTTGAATGCTATTGTGATTATGTATGGGTATGAGGTAAAGATTTCATCCTAGGAAACAATGTTTTACATTCGTTTAAAGAAAGTAAATTCATGAACTTGTTTTATGAATCGAAAGGGAAATCGCTAGGCATATTGGTATTGTTATTCATTGCATATCTTTTAAACTACCAATATGTGTGTTTAGTATAACCGCTCATGACTTGTTTATGTTCTTGGTAAAACTATTCACAAGGCCTGACTTTTGTATTGGTATGACTTTTATTAGTGAAACCGATCTTAAGTAATCACCTGAGATGGTATGATCGATTTGTTGTAATTGGTATGACCAACTCTAGGCAAAGGGGAACCGATCCTAGTAAGAAGTGCAACCGATCACAAAAAGGGAATCAATCTTTGTAAGACGTGCAACAAGTTTCTAGATATTGGGAACCGATCCTATGAACATGTGCAACACATTTTTAGATATTGGGAACCGATCCTATGGACATGTGCAACAAATACAAGTTAGATACCATATATATGTGGGAACCGATCCTACCTAGTCAACCAAGTTGTGGTAACTAGCGTGACTAATTCTAGTACCCACATGGAGGTAGAACCGAAACTTGTTTTGGTAGAACCGTGAAACCCATGTTTGGTGATTTGATAGGATAATCAATCACATAGTTTTTGAAAGTAAGATGAACCAATTCTAAACTTGTTTAGAAGTGTGGCAAATCGATTCCAAGATTGTAAGTATGAAAGAGGACTTACAAAGTAAAGATGTCGACATACTTTGAACATGTGCAGTAACGCTTATCTTTTATTGTTCAAAGATATTCCTTAATAGCTAAAGGCGAATCCCGGATCGAAAATAAATTGAGAATCTTTTAATTAAGGTTTTTAATTTTATATTTGGAAAATAAAAATTAGTAATGTGCATTTACTAATTGGAGATTTTCTAGTGAGATTTCGGTCAACATTTGGACAAAGCATTTCCAGGAATTATGGAAACCGAATTTGGAATATATTGCATATCTTAAGAATATTTTCGGTTTTGGAAATTGCTTGGTGTCCAAACTTCCTTGGTCTATAAATATCAAAGTTAGCATTTCGAGCAAACTAATCCTCAGAGCTAGCAAAACTACCTAGTTGTGTTGTTACTGGTGGAGCCGCCTATTCGGAGAGGAAAGTAACCTAATTAAGCAAAATCTATTACGACCGCTCAGTTTAAAGACTTCTTTGGGATTGAGAAGATCTATTAGTACCTTTGGTGGGAAACTAGATAATTGCGGTTTATTAGTAGTTTTCGATTGATTTGATTGACTAATGGTTGTTGAACTTTGATTGCACCTAGTTTGTTTATGCTTGAGAATCTTCTCTTCTGATATAAGATTCACTCAAACTAGATCGAAGTTTCGACGGGGATCTTTAGACTGTTTGTAGATCTAAAGATGTCTTGTTATAATCCATTGTTATCAGACTCCGTTCTATGTGTGATTGATTACAAGAGATTCAAGTTGATTGTGTGCAGGTGTTTATTGAAGATCTAAGAAGATTTGAAGACGAAGAAGAAGATTTCTGATTTGGGTTCATAATCTTTGGTGTGCACAATATTTGTTTCGGGTAAAGAGGATCCAACTATAATCGGTTTACATTTGTGATAGATTGGATTGATTAGTTGAGTAGATCGGCATCAATACAATTCTTTGTGATTCAAAGTATTGATTGCAAAATCTTGACAATTACTTTGGTAGTTGTTATTGGATAGATCTAAGAACCTGACAAAGGAGTTTATTGGGATAAACGGAAGAGCCTTTTGTCAAACTCATATCACTTGATTGAAAAGAGTTGTTACTGAACAGATTTGTTGTTCCTTTACTATTTGGAATACGAACCAAATGAATTGTTCCAAGTGCGTGACTTATTAACAAGTTGGAGGCACAGGGATACAAACAGAACTAGGTGAACTATAGGTTTAGTTGCTTGGTCTCAACTATACGAAGTTGGTTTGATTTTGTATAGCGGCTTAATCCTGAGAGTATTCAATTCTGGACAAGGTCCCGAGGTTTTTCTGCATTTACGGTTTCCTCGTTAACAAAATCTTGTTGTGTCTTTTACTTTTCTATTTCCGCAATTATAATTGTTTTTATTATAATTAGAAGTAAAATACACAAACGTTAATTCCTATTTACTTGATAGTAATCCTATTGTGTTTGGTTAAGTCCGAACCATATGTACAAAGAAATTTTCATATGTTTTGTCAGAGAGAAAAGAAAGTTGCATATCATATTTTTTTTATGTACAATGTTCTTATCGGGTTTGATATTTCTTTCTCAAAGCTGTTAAAGTTTCTTGGTCTTTCTATGCTACTGTATTATAACAATATTTAGAGTCTTGGAAACTTAATAATCTCAAAGGATTATGAAATAACGAGGGTACCCAAATACATCACGCTTTTTTTGTTTCAACCTATAAGTATGATACCAAGTGTGATCGTCTATGGACAAAGGCGAGACAATACAACAACAAGGTATTCATTTGACAATAGTTACGGTACAAGACCGATTGACTATAGGATCAATGTCAAGTGATTAGGATTTAACGTACTAGTGTATTTAATTTTAATTATAATAAAACAATTATAATTGCGGAAAGTAAAAGTAAATCACACACAAGATTTGTTAACGAGGAAACTGCAAATGCAGCAAAATCCCGGGACCTAGTCTAGTTTTGAATACTCTCAAAATTAAGTCACTATACAAAGAACAAAGTCAACTTTTTATAGTTGAGACCTAGTAATCTATCCTTAGTTACTTAGTTCCCTCAGTATCCTTGCGTCTATGACCGTCTCCCAAGACAGAAAATCACTATCTTGAGTTTCTTTACCGATGTAAAGTCTTAAGCACTCAACTTCTTTTGATCGTCTTCCAAACAGTAAAGGAACAAATCCATTTGGTAACTACTCCAATAATATTTTAGAAAAAGATTCATCGAGTTTTGATAAAGGCTCTTTCGTTCAAACTAGTAAACTCCTTTGTTGGGTAAGATCAATCCAAGTCAGTAACATAGATTCGGATTCATAACTATCAAATCCGTATATTGAAGAATACCACCAAATGATAGATGCCGATCTAAACGACTATATGATCAAATCTATCAAAGATAAATCGGATCTAAGTCGGATCCCAGACGATCAAGATGTGTGCACAAATCACGAGATATGAAAACAAATAATAAAAATTTTCTTGTCTTCAAATCTTCAATTTCCTTCTTATGTACCTGCACGGAGTCTGTTAAAAATGGATGATCATAATAAGTTGTCTTTAGATCGAAAAACATCTCTAAAGATCCCGTCAATACTTTGATCTAGTTTGAGTGACCATTCTGTCAGAAGAGAAGGCTCTCAACAATAATCAAACTAGGTCCAATCAAACTTTCAACAACCGTTAGTCAATCAAATCAATAATCGAAAATTAAAATAACAATACAATTATCTAGTTTCCTACCAACGATACTCGTAGAGCTTCTTGAAACCACAGAAGTCTTTAAACGAGCGGTCGTAGGAGATTTCGCCTAATTAAGGTACTTTCCTCTCCGGATAAAAGGATCCACCAAAAACAACACAAAGAAGTTTTCCTGGCTCTTAGGATAGTTTGCAAGAAATTCAAACTCAACTACTTATAGACCAAGCTTTTTTTGGACAACAAGGAAATTCCAAAACCGAAAATATTCTCAAGATATGCAATAAGTACCTAATTTTGGTTTTCATATTTCCAACTAATATCCAACCTGTAATTCTGAAATCTCTCATTAGAAATTTTTTAATATTAGTTTAGTACTTAACTAATATAACTTTCCAAGAGATATATTTTGATTTGCTGGAAAATCAAAAACAAAAATCTTAATAAAAATATTCTTAATATTTCGGATTGGGATCGCCTTGAGTATCAAGAAATATCTTTGAACAATAAAAGATAAGAATTATATTCATGTTCAAATTATGTCGACATCTGGAACTTTCCTATTTAGCAAACCCTAATTCCAAACTTACACAGAACCGTAAAGTAATATGTGAATATAGAGGATCGGTTTTGCTCTTGGGACCGTTTCTACCATGACTCCTAACATAGGTTAAGATTGGTTCTACCAAGTCTTCAAATATAAGTAGGGACAGGTTCTACCATGCTCCCAATAATAGCAAGGATCGGTTCTACCATGACTCCCAATATATAGGTAAGGATCGGTTCTACCAAGACTCCCAACAATAGCTAGGATCGGTTCTACCAAGATTCTAAACATAAGTCAAGATCGGTTCTACCTATATCGCAAAATAGGTAAAGATCTGTTCTACCATAACTCTCAACATAAGTCAAGATCGGTTCTACCAAAGTTCTTTCCTAGGTTCTAATTGGTCATCCAATAGATCTTCAATGAAAACTGGACCAAAGTGCCTATTGATTTCTTTTCAATTACGAAATAAGTTTCGTATATGTAATTCCTTTAAACATATATAATCAAACATAGTTTCCTAGGATGAAACCACACCTATATCCAATATACAGTCAAGTACCAAGTTACATAGATTATGCCGATGTCGGATTTACGAAGTTCAAAAGATAAACGTTATACTTCGTAATCAAATATTATACCTTGACACTTTGATCATAATAAAATGACCAAGTCTAATACTAGAGTATTAAATATAACCTCGTATGTTATGTTTTCAATCTTAAACGACTTGAAAGCAATGATAGGAATGGAAACAAGTCAAGTCAATATCACTAACCTCAAACGGAAGTATGATGTCTTCATTGTAGTTGATACGTATTCATAATCTTCCGGTCTTCCGAGTAATACTTGTATGTCTCAACATTCCTAGACTTTCTAGTCTAACCTAAACGAAGTTGACTCTACTACATTTAATCAAGCGACTCTTGTTGAGTTTTGATACAAAAATATGAAAACAAACCTTGACATACCAATGCTTGATGGGTTCAACAAAGCAATGCTCTAACAGCTTCTCTTAAATGTAGTACATACATTTATCAACCATAACCCATTGAAAATAAATGCTCTAATGGCCGGTGAATTATGCAACATTCGTGTATGTGAGGAAAGTTTCCTATGCTTTGTACATATTACCTTTTTTGTTTTAATATAACATTCCTTAAAAATAAAAAATAAAAAAATTTAGGAATCTTATTCACATTAGGTTACAGTTGTGCTAAAAGGGCAAGGGCATAATCAAAGCCATCAGAAGCATCCGTCTAATGTTATTCGTCATTCGCCTTGCATCTTTTTTTAATGGTATGGAGAGGGGCATAAAAAAACAATTATAAATAATCGTTTCTAAACCTTAGTTTTTTATTCATTCTTCTCGCCCTACAACTTCTTATGTCCTAAAACTTCTTTTAATGGCTACTACAATGGGGACGAAGGGGTTTATACAAAAGATTGGTCACCACTGCTGTCAAACTATTCGAGAGCAGAAATTAAGGCTCTTAATTAATGAAGAAATTTCTGAACTTTCTGGGATTGTAAAAGCTAGGTTAGATAAAATTGTGCTATATACCCAAATAATAACTGTTGGAGTTGTAATCGGAGGTATCTATATTTTGATATAAACGATTTCCTCCTAAAGATTAAATACTAACTAGTATTCAGTGGTTTTGTTTAGTTCCCTATATGTTTTGTGGTTTTGTCAAACTATTTCCATTCAAGCAAAAATTGAATAATTATGACATGTAATTTTTATTTAATTTTCTTGATCAATTGATTAAAATTTTGCATCAAAGATTATGTCAACCATGTCTCATATAATGTAAGTTATTGTTGAGTACAATGCTCTTGGACATAAGGGTAGATGTTGTTTCAAAACTTATAGATGTAAGTATCAATGTTTAATTTCATAACTCTTTGAGCCACTGACTTGACCCTTCTTCTTTCCCCTTCTCCATAAACCGTAACAAAGAAAGAAAAAAAAAAAATTCAATCTTCTTCTTCGTTTTCACCCTGATCTATCCGGATTTAATTTGATTTTTCGGATCTTCTGGGAAAATTAAGGTTTGAATTCCTAGTTTGTATAGTTTTAAATAAAATAAATTGTTGTTCCAACAATTTTTAGGGTTCTTTTTATATTTCTGATCAATCAGATGGCTTATGTATGCCATTTTGATTTCGTATTATATGTTTTTATAACAATTTCATATAGCCTTCAAGGCGGTTCTATCGATTATTGCAATCGTTTCAAAGACATCTTTGAGGACGAATTGCATTGGATTGACGTAGATCTACATTACTGTGAAGATCCATGGCTTCCGGATGTGATCATGTTTTCGATAAACAGCGCATATTGCTCCTCTGTTACGGGAGCATCAAATCTTAAAGAAGAAGATAAACTTGTTCACAATGAAGAACAACAATTCAAATGGTGGAATAATAAACTTCACACCATCCCTCAAATAACATCAATTTCCTCAACGAACTACATGAATTTAATACTTTTGTTGTATTCTAGGATACATATATTTTGTATTTGTTCATGTATTTCAATTAATATGTATTTGTTTCTAGTAAGAAATCTTATCAATATATGAAATTGGGAGCATCTGCTCCTGTTCCTTCGAAAAATCAAATCAAATCCATAACTCTTATTTTTATAGAACACTCAAAGTTAAAGTTTTAATATATTTCAATTAGAGTTTGAGCTACTAGGCTGATATTGGGACTTTTATGCATTCACCAGCACCAGCAAATCTTTCCTTTGCTTAACAAGCCGCTCAATGAATAATTTGTGAGGGTCTACTTTATTATCCTAATAATGCGGTCAATAAAATTTGGTTAATTTATCAAAACAAAAATAAAATATTTTGTTAATGATTGCAACTAAGGTTTCAATTTATACTTTTTTACTTTTAAGAGGTAAAAATATCAAGAGGTGATATTTTTACAGTTGGATTAAGTCACCGTCGGAATTATCTTCCTTGGAAAATTATTGAAGTTGTTTGCAGGAGGAGGTTGCTAAAGAGCTTAATGTATCTTTTTGACATACCCAAATATAGGAACCTGTAAACTCATACTATATTGGTTGATTTTTTTTGTAACGACGCTGAATACCCTTGTAGATCCTCATCTTGCTCTCATTGCAATAGTTTTGGGCATAGAAGTGCTAAGTGTAAATTAAAAACTACACCAAAGGTCTCTCCTAAATGGGTTCCAAAACTTAATTAAGACAATTAAAATTTAGATATTAGAGTTGTGTGTTGAAGGTCAGAAAGAGGACAAATTACCTCTATAAACAACGTAAAGGAGATTGAAGTTTTGGAATTGAGGTCTCAACATTCACATGAGATATGGACTATTTACACCCAAAAGAAGAAGAAAGCATATAAAAAAGGTGAAGTAAATCCGCAAGCGCCAACATGTTTCTTAAATCCTTATACATTTCTTGAGTCTAAAAAGACGAGGGTACCGAGTTGTAGATGATGAAAAATGTGAAAGGTTAAGAGAGGTAAAAGCGGTTAAGGTTTGTATGAGTGCGGAAGGTTGATTACGAACAATCCGTGCCTAAACCTAAAGATGGTCGTTCAAGGGCTTTTTTAGTCACATGATGGGAGGTATGGTTTAATTGTTTTAGGGAAGGAAGCTGAGAGAGGTGAGATTAGATTTCTTAAAGTTACAGAGAGTTGCAGATAAAGAAGCTCTAAGAGAGATTTGCATACGAATAAGCTCCGACAGGAAGTTGCAGAAAGCTATTGTTTTGTATTATGAACTTGTTGTACAATGACCAATAGTTGGTCTATTTATAGCCCTGCAAAACTCTAATCTCTAGTCAGTAAGATAAGGATTATGAGTAACATAAACACCTCTCCATTCTTCCTAGGAATAGCTAAGAATAAATCAAGGGTAGAGTTTATTCTCTGCAGCAGATTCCTTATGACCGAATACCATCTCCTAGGCGAGTAAGCTGCACTAGCACATGTCGTAGACCGCCAGATCAAAACCCTAAGTTTATCCCCATAGTTGTGAAGTAACTAGCCTTTACGTATATAGAAGTAAACAAAGTTTTCACATTATGTTACGAGATAATAGTAGTCATATACAATGCCTTAAATGCCTTAGGGAAATATCGACAAAGCCAAAATAATAATTTAATCGTTTTCTTTTTTTGATAGTCAATTTAATCGTTTTCAAAAACTGGATCTCCTTTTTTCTAAATTAGTATCGCCAAACTAACTTCTTACCTCTTGATTCATAACTTGACACGTTTGGATACAAATCTGCATCTCCAGAAATCGAAATCAGAAGCGAAACTATTTTTCTTCGCGAAAAGTTAACTTTTCGACTTCTAGGAGTCGTTTAAAATTCGACAGCCAAATTGACTTTTGACTTGGTGTAAAACACCCTCTTACCGAGTTTTACCATTGTGTTATCTACCCAAATAATAGCTGCTGGAGTTGTATTTGGAGGTGTCTGTGTATTGGTTAACAAGCGGTTTCCTCCAAAAGAAATTTGCCAGAAGGTGGTGAGTACTCCAAAGAATGCTAAGAAGGTTTCTTTTATCTTCCCTAGTGATGGGAGTCCTCCGTATGTTGAAAGATAAGTTTTAATGGCGGAATGATTCTCTGCAACAAGACTGAAAAAAGGAGGATAGAGGATATTTCATGAGGTCTAGGTGGTCTTCTCTATATCTAACTAGTAGTTTAGTGGTTATGTCAAACTAATTTTCATTCCAGCAATTTTCATGTAAATTATTACTCTCTGGGAATGAAATTGAATGTTTATGGCATGTCTCATTTTTTATGTTCTTATTTTTTGTTTAATTTTTTTTTTTTGATCAAGTGATAAATTGTTCATTGAAATTAGAGAGAATTTGAGGTATTGGGTGAAGGGTTTTCAGGGGAGTTGGGGAGACTGCAATTCTCTCATTCTCTAACCCTATCTATCCATGTTCAGTTTGTTTGTCTTCTGATCTTAGATGGGGTTGGCACAAATTTTGCATCATGAAGGGTGGATGCTGTTCCAAGTCCTACAGCTGTAAGTATCTGTTCCAATTCATAACTCTTATTTTTATAGAACACTGAAGTTATTCTCTTTGTTTGCATTTTGATCTTTATTGGGGGTTGAGGCAATTTTTGTGGAATTGTATAGTTCAGTTAAAGTTTGAGTTCCTAGGCTGAAATTGGGATTTTTATGAATTCACTAGCAAATTTTTCCTTTGCTTAACAAGCCGCTTATAAAGGTTTTTGTAAACACTGGTCGCAATAAATTACCAAGTATAGAGTGAGTTGATTCCAATTGTTGCTTTGCTGGGTCAGAAGCAAATGCACTGAATGTTGGTGAGGCTGTTTATGTGAAGGGAACTTCATTTTCACACAAAAAAAAAAGCTGATGTGTATATATGTATATAGATAAATCTTTGAGTTTAAAAATAATGGTGCTTCTCCTTTATTCTTCTTCTTTTAATCTGTTTCAGATAGGATAAGCAAGCTATGAGGCTTCACAAGCTGCTATATATGGGTGTGCCCTCCCTTGAAGTGGAGGATTATATTTGTATTCCACTCCGGAAATTCAGAAGACGCCGAAATAAACTCAGGGAGTAGTAAGCCAAATAAGTTCCTAATTATCTTGTTCCATTGGGACTGCTGAAACTGTAGTTCTCTATCTTCACTAATGCCTCTTTGGAATGGTTGGATTCCTTCCTGATCAGGTATCTGGCTATGCTTAGAAAAGCTCCGCTGGCTGAGCTGTTTAATTTATATGATCATATATATCTCACTGGAGAACGTAAGGCCAAGGTACCTGCTTCTCAGTTGCCATACTTCGAGGACATTATTTGTTCTGGTGCTGCTGGAGATATGATCAATCAACTGCGGCAAGAAGAGAATGGGGGAAAACTACAAAAGAAAGGGAAAACGGACCTTCACAAAGAGGGCAGAAAAGCTGCTTGGTCAAACTGATCTTTCTGCAAATGCTTCAAAAGATGTTCTTTTAATGCAAAAAGTCCCAAGTGTTGCCACAGGTTGGTCAATTTTCTTTATCAGTAACTAGTGGCGACTTGTTAGGCATCAGGGTGCAGCTAAATTTTGTGGTTTCCACTCTCAACAGACTCTTGACACCTTTACCCGAGTAGCACCTACTTTCATTGTTCATGTTGTCAATCATTTTTGTCATAGATGGAACCCTTTAGAGTTTTTAGCATGATAAGATCTCAGCTGTGAACGATTATAATTATTTTCTTCTTTTTCTTGAAAATTGTTTTAGTTCCAAATCTGTTATCATTTATTTTACAGCTTGGTGAGACCATCTGTCCAATGATAGAAGAATCTATAATGGTGTCCTTGAAAGCGGTTTCACATATGATATTTTGTTATAGATCATTTACTGCATGTTCAAGTTCACATGTATCATATTATTTATTTGTAACATTTCATCCGGGAAAAGCATGAATTTCTTCTCCTTAGTGATGATTTTAGAGAAGATCATAAGAGTAATAATAATACATGTTTCTGAAAACTGAAATCATACTAATTGATTTAGCATATCAATTTTGGTTTTAATTTATATACAACTTCATTTCTGTTGTTATCAGTTACATGTGAGCTAATTAGGTTTGGTCTTCAGGATCTCAGGAGAAGAATCAATTGTAGTCTGAGTTGTATCTTCCGTTGATTGATAAAAAGTTGAAAGTGAAGCAGCGGTTTTTGGAACTATTTCAGGAAGACAATTATCCTTCAGAATTTCCTTACAAAATCCAAGGTGTTTATGACTTCCCTCATATCTAATTATATGATTTGTTGGATTATATTGTAGAAATAGATTACAGAACATGAAAGTTACTTTGTCTTCCATTATGATATGAGCAAATAGGCTTGATGCCACAGATGTCATAAAATTAGGAATTTATTCCACAGTTCAAACAAGGTCAGCTTGCTCTTGCGCATAAAGTTAATCTAATAAATTGTTCTGTTTTGAAAAATAAAATGTTTTACTTGGGAATAATAGGCCGTCTAGTTTTCTGATTGTAGAAATGGTTTCTAGTGGTCTTTCAGGGCTTCTTGGGGACCTGGATTTGATGTATCAGAAAATGTTTCTTTCAGGTAGTCCTGTTGTTTCAAAATTGAGTGGCGAAGAAATGTGCCTTTCCAGGAATTTGCTCAGAATGTCAGTATCCCAAACCGGCAGGATTATACCTTTCTTATCTAGATTCTGTCAAATACTTCAGACCTGAAATAAGGGCTGTCAGGTGGAAGGTTCTTTCATCATGAAATTCTGGTAATAATTTGAATATCTGCTGACTTTCAGGCTTTGCTTCACATTGTTCTCATATTTTATTTTCTTATTCGGCTTTTCATTTGTCCTTCTATACATAGAATAGGGCAAGGGACAATGGGATGTGACATAAGGTAACACAGGATTGTAAGTCCACATTATCTAGGGGTCCATGCTGAGTAAAGGCTTAACTGTGGAAATATAATTCTTTTGACACTGGTATAGGAGTGGAGACTTTAGTTATGTTTAGTTTTTGTTGAGAATGATCTATAATTCTCTATAGCGACTAGAATATTCTCACAAGATTTCAGCCTTGAATCGTCATTTTTGAACCCGTGGTATATATACATATAGAGCAAGGTCCTTATGAACGTCCAGTTTCATTCGGCATAGCCCCACATGGAGATGAAATATAAGTCAAGTTTGTACGAGGGTTTTCTACCTGTCAGTCAAGTCATTCTTAAATGTGCATATGCCCATTGTTTGAAGTCAATTTAAAAACTGCTCGACTTAACGCAGTTTCAAGACGTCACCTCAAATTGCTAGAACTATGGTGAAAATTAAGTCAGCAAATCTGTAAAATATATGAAATTAGCAAGTTGTCATTTAGTCTCTTTTAAATATAATAAGACCATACATAATTTGTCTTCTCTGCATATTACAATGCCTCCACTTTTTTTAATCATCTCTCTGCAAGTATATTTCAATAACATTCATTTCCTGGGGTTAAACTTCAGGCGTAGTTTAGAGAATTTTAAAGATAAAAAAACTGCAACTGTTTAGAGAATTTCAAAGATAAAAAGGTGCAACTGTTTAGATAAGTCAGGTATTTTCACAGTCAGGTGATTTTACTCTGATCTAGACGAGTCAGATCTAGATAAGTCAGGTATTTTCACTCAAATCTACCTGAGTCAGATCCAGACGACTCAAAAGAGTCAGGAATAGGTGATTGTTTTCAGATCTAAACGTTTTCGTCCTAGATATCGTATAGTAGTTGAGTAGTTCTGTTTAATTCCCTATATGTAATTTCATTGAAGCTTGAATTTTCATGTAAATTATTACTCTCTGCTAATGAAATTGAATATTTACAGCAGGTCCCCTTTTTATGTTCTTAAATTTCTCGTGATCAAATTGATTGATGCATACTTAAATTAGGGAGAGTTTGAGGTACAAGTGATTGGGCAAAAGTTTTTTTTAGGGGAATTGGAGACTGCCGTTCTCCACCTATCCCTAAGTACCGTCTACACAATGTTTTACAAGTTATGTTTTTACCACTCAATGATTTACTACTGTGGGTGAGCATGGTGTGCAGGCATTAGTATTTAAGTTTTGTATTGTAATGCAATTTACCCTAACAAATGTAAGTTCATCAACTGTGGAAGCTTCACACGAGTTATAGTCTTCATTGTAACACATAAAGGTGGAGCGCCCATCTTCTAAGGTGAATGCCTTTGTTAGGTATCGAACCGAATAACTGGAACCATTGGGTTCCGGAGCAGAGTGACTAAATGGAAGCAGAAAGGTTTCTAGGAGTTATAAAGTCATTGGCGTGGACTACGGAGGAGAAGCAGAAAGGTGAACTCATCGTTGCAGATAGTCCAAAATGACCAAAGTGCTGTTATGCTATTAACACTCGGAGAACATGTGAATTCACTCCAAAGGTGGTATAGAATATGGTTCCAGTAATAAGTCAAAGATTAGGAGGGGTGTTACCAGGTAATTTATGTTCACCTTTTTTTGTAACTTCCTCTTAGGATCTAATGACTCATACATACTGTTATTACTTGGATTTGGAAAAGCTTCTTATGAACTTTTGGAGTAGTAGTGTGCTGAGTTGGTAATTTGGTTGTATGCTTAGGTGGTGGCATGTTTTGCTTGTTTTGATGCCCCTGAAGGAAGTTAGGTAGGTTTCAGCATATAGATTTCGCTAGGTAGATTTCGTTGTTTTTCCTTGAAAGTGTACATCTTTTGGTAAAGAAACTGAGAAGAAATGGGTTCTTGTGAGCGTCGTTTTTAATCTTTATTTTGGTTGATAATTGAAGTTTTATCTTGCATTTGGTCTGGGAATACATTTAAAAAACTTGCACACTGAATGTTACATTCACTGAAGCCTGAATCATGATCAAGGAAAGAAACTACTGCAAGCCTTCATTGTTCTTTTTGTCAGAATGCAAGTATATGTTTATGCAGAACCCTATTCCTTTTTTTATTTCATAATCTACTGTCAAGTTTCAACACAGCTAGTTCTTATAAGTCTACCCATGTCCACAATTTGCACATTGTCCTCAAAAATAATATCTTTATTTAAGATTTTTGGTTCTTAGGGTATTTCTTTCGAGCAGTCTTGTGTTTTTTCTCGAGTGCTGTTATTAGGAGGGAAAGAATTGATTTGAGGAGGGAAAGAAATTGTTAAAATATAGGTCAAGATTTGGTCAATGAAAAATCCAGCGGAAAAAAGTAAATATATAAAAAATACCACCCTTATCCTCCTTATTAACCTACCATTGTTAATCGCTTGTCTCCTCCAACTCCGCTGCTTAAGAAACCCTAGTATTTTCCAGAAATCATGGAAGACAACGGCAAGGAAGATAATATACCCTAGGTTCAGATACGATTAAAACTTAAAAGTGTAATTTACATCTTACCCTACTCGTTGTGGCCCTGGTTGCAGAACTGATTTACATAGAACAGTGCTTAGGCTGCAAATCGGCAATCAAAAACTATTTCTGCCACCACTGCATTAGTTTGCCGCATTCATCGTAAGTACTTATGATGCGCCCAACCTTCCTCGTTGCTCATGTTGCATATTTCTCTATTTTGTGATCTTGTAGCTCTTTCCTTAATACTTATTAAATGATGGATGACTGTTCTGATGGGTACCCGTACCCAGCTGCAGAATCTAAATATTTCATGGAAAGTTTGTATTGAATTTTTCACTTGTAAGGCTAGATTGACGTTTAAATGAGAACATCTTTGAACAATCTAATAGGAAAATCATTTGTTATTATCTTGACATTGTTTCAAGTCATTAAACATGATGGTCATGTATCTATTTGGACATACTATGTCCAGATGCTCATGGAAAGTTAATTCTCTGTAGGGGACGAGAAACTGAAATGTGATATCCTTTTCTTTGTTTTTAGAATGAATTGCCAGACAAAGGAGGGGCGAGAAGATTAGCTTTCTTACTTGTTTTAACTCTACTTAAGTTTAAGGACGTTATGGACATTTTAATACTTTTTCAAACGGTCAATCTCTCCTCAAAAAATTTAGTTCCCTCCCCATAATCCTTCCCTCCACAAATCCATTCTTTCCCTCCTATTAACAGGTCTCTTTTTCTTTTTCCAACAAGGGTTGATTGCTCTAGTGATTTTTTTCTTCTAGGCCTCGAACTTTAAGCCCAGTTGTGTTAAAAGGGGCAGGGCATAATCAAAGCCCTCAGAAGGTTCTTTTTACTTGGGGCATTAAAAAAAGAACCATTTTTTGGGGACCAGCCTTTTTTTGGGGACCATTGTTTTATTTTGGGTAAGATATTAGAAGTAAATCTAGGTCACCCCTTATCTAGATATTTATATTAATACCTAAATTACCCTCCTGATTAATTTTGGGTAATGATTAGTTAGTGTTAATAATAGTTAGTGTAATGATTAGTGAAATGATTAAGTTAAAGATAATTAGTGAGATTAAAAAATCATATGGGTTTTATTAAAAAAGAAGTAGAATTATTGAGAGAGAAAAATCAGAGAAGATGAAGAAGAAAAACATGGAAAATAATATTTTTTTTGAGTTCACTAAGCTTGAATATTCAAGTGATGATTCAAGTGATGATAGCTCATCCGAATCTTCATCTCATTCCTCTCCTAGAGTATTCGTTAATCTTCACAATGATCCGGATATGAGTTATTTCTTAGATGGTGATTGTATTCTTCATCAAACTCAATCTCAAGATGAAAACGATGGATTTTACCAACCAAAACCGGAGGGAGAGTATTTGGGTACCCAGGTATGCTTCAAACTTAGATAATGTTGGTTGAATTGATCCAAAATTTCAAAAAAAATGTAATTTTTTTAAGTAGAGGACTAGGTCAAAGGAGTTCGGTTACCTTATGTGAAGAACAGGCAACCGAACACATCTGAAAGTGTAGTTCGGTTACTTTTTCCAAAGACGCAGGTAACCGACTCGCTCTTAATGGAGGTTTTTAGTTGTTCGGCTAACAGACATGTTACCGAACTTTGTTTATAGGATTTACAAAGTTATGTTCGGTTTGCCCGCAATGTTGCCGAACTTTAGGGTCTAGAAGTTCGGTTGGTTCGCAACCAAATATCTAACCGAACTTTACGTATAATTAAGATTTTACCAAGTGTACGAAATTCGGTTGGTTCGCAAACTATAACCCAACCAAATTACTAACCGAACTTTACGCAAAAAAAAAGATTATACCAAATGTAAGAAGTTCGGTTGTTTCGCAAACTTTAACCCAACCAAGTTCCCAGCCGAACTTCGCGTACCAAAATATTTTTAAGCAAACCGTTAACTTCGGTTGGTTCGCAAAACTGATTAACCAACCGAACTTTGTGTTTGGTTTTTTCGATAAAATTATTTCGTTGCCGAACTTATTTTTTATTGCATGTTCTTCCATTTCTTGTAGATTGAATGCCAACCTATACCAATGGATGATCAACCTTTTCCGGTTGATATGTTGTTCAAAGATACATCCCATCACTATGTCAATGAGTTGGTATTTGACTTACCAATTGATGCGAAGAATTGGGCTAGAGAACATGCCAAGAAATCCATGTGCGTATTAGTTTTGAATGGAAAAGAAAGCAAAACTCGTTTTGAAATGGTTTATGAGAGAAGTGGAGATCCGGATGTTAGTCACAAGAGGAAGGGTTATGTGTATAAAGGAAAGACGACGAGGAAGAACACAACGTTCTTAAAGAAATTAAATGTCCGTTCAAGCTAGTATTTAAGAAGTGCAAAAAAAAAATGAAGGGATGGGTTCTATCTATGGATGATGTTGAAGGTTAACATAACCACCCTCGTCCATAACATATTGAAGGACATTCAATGGCCGCAAAGCTCACTCCTCAAGAAATGGAGAAAATAGCTAAGTATAGAAGAATGAGTATTTCACCACTTAACATGCTTCGCTTACTAAAGGATGATAACAAGGATAACGTATCATCGTTGTCCACCATTTACAATGCAATTGAGACAATTAAAAGGAATGAATGGAAGGATAGACAAGTGATGCAACAAATTATTTTATTTTTTGCTCAAGAGAGAGGCTACGCGGTTCAAAAGAAGGTAGGTCCGGAAGAAGAAATAAGGCATCTCTTCATTGCGCATCCGAAGAGTGTTCAATTGGCTCAATGCTTCCATAAAGTTCTTATAATGGATTGCACTTACAAGACTAACAAATACGAGATGCCATTGTTGAACATTGTTGGTCATACGTCGACGAAGTCACCATTTACCGTTGCTTTTTGTTTTATAAAGGATGAGCAAGAACCAAGTTACACTTGGGCACTACAACAATTGAAGGACATCTACCGAGATGATGATATCCCCGGGTTTATAGTGACAGACAATGAAGTAGAATTAATGAACGCAATGGAGAATCGGCTCACCACCGGTTGAAGAAAAATCTTTTTGGATGTGTCGATAATTTTGTGATTGTGTTTAACGCAATGGAGAATTACTTCAACCGCGAGATTGATAGAATTAAAGAGAAGTTTCAAAAAAGCCGCATCATGAAGTACAAAAAGATTGTACAAAAAGATGGTAACATCAAGAAATGGAGGACCTTCGGTTGCTCAAGGGACTCCATTATAATGTTTCACATGCTTGCATTAAGAGGTTAATGGTAGAGGTGAATTTGATTGACATATGGGGAACCAAGCCGGACGAGGTGTGTGTTTGCAACATGATGAAGTCTATGGGACTCCCTTGTCGCCATATGATAGTTAACTATGAACATGGCATAATCCCTTTAAGCGATATAGATTCATATTGGCAAGAATTAAGTTTTGTCCCTCCTCCAAAGGGTGATGTCGGAGAAGAGTTTGGTGATAATGAAATGGGAAGAATCGTTATCGAGATGTACCGGAACATGAACAAACTCGAAAGGAAAATATTTTGGGATGACATGCGGCCAATCGTTTATCCGCACACTTCGGAGAATGTCCAGGAACCGAAAAAAGGAAAGGGCAAAGGTAGGCCAAGCACCAAAGAAACAAAAAAAACAAGTAAGAGAATATGCAAAGGTGTTGGCTAAGAGGCAAAGTGAAATGAACGTTTTTACTAGAGATCCTTCGGCGCATGAGCATACCGCGGTGAAGTACCAAGAAGATTCTAAGAAAAGGGCTAGGAGTATTATGGAAAATGGCGAAACAAGTGAAAGGGATACGAAAACCGATGTTACACTCGCCACCAACCCAACCCACTCCATCGGAACCTAGCCAACCAACTCAACGAGACGTGAAGCTTAAGGTTCCAATGTGCCGCATCCAAGAAAGGAGTCGACCAATTGATGATACACCACCTATTATTGATAAAAGCTACTTGGAAGAGCTACCTCCTTACATTAGAAAGTACGTCATATCCACCAACGACGTCCCTCCGGATGGTAATTGCGGTTTCCTCGTTGTCGTACAACAACTAGGGCCTTTCACTCAAGGTGCCAAGCTATATCAAGGGTGTGCAATCACTTATGTTCGCCAAAGGTTGTTGGGGAAGCTCAAGGAGAACCCTCAATTTTACAAAACAATGTTGTCCGATGGGGATTGTAGTCTCAACAAGCAATTTGTTAGGTATCAAAGTCGTCTTAACGGCGGAACCCAATCATAAGGGACCATTGGATGGGAATTCCGATATGTGGTCACTTAATCGCCAATGCATTCAATTGCGTGGTTCGCTATTTCTCAAAAGATGCTAGTTTCACCTACACCCCAAAAACAACTATATGTGTCGAGCAACTTAAACGTAGGAGATTGGTGATCGCCAATTGATTAAGAACAACCACTTTATAGGCCCTCCGGTTAGAACCCGATTGTCCATTGCCTCTGATATGTGCAACCTCTTATTGGCATGGATTTAACCCCGACACAATATTGGGTTGGTGTCTAATGTATGAACATAACATGGAGATATGGAAAGCTTTGAAGAAGTCGGAGGAAATTATACACGAATGTGAAATTGTCCTTGAGGATGATTAAATGTACCATTAATTAAGGGAAGTAGTCGTACACCCAAACCTATGAGAAGGAGCCACAAATGATACATTTGCAATATAATGATTAGTAACAATACACATTCATTCACTTATCAATAACAAAGTTCGGTTTGTTCGCAAATATATCTTGCAAACCGAAGGTTTCCTAATTATTTCATATCTCAACCGAACTATACTCTGTATACTAACTATTTTGAAACACACAAAAGATAATTTAACGGGGTACCTGAATAAGGGTGTATAAGCCTCCAATTTGACAAGTCTTAAGCCTCGAAGATTTTCTGAGCTCCTCTTGAACGAATGAAAAAACCGCCGTTCCCCAAGAGTAGTTGTTCACCTCATTAAGGGGGTCCAATAGCTGCAGGTAATGGGCATTTACCAAGTGACCTGAAGTGTCGGGAAGAAAATGGTTCCTAGTTGATATAACAAATAAGCAGTCACATGGTGCTTAATCTTCTCCGTTGTCATCACCAACTTTCCTTGAGAAACCAATTTTTTTGTCCCTCCAAACTCCTCTTTCAAGACTTTGATCTTGAACTTTTTCAACTTCTTCTTCAACGTGCGATCTTCCTCAAACTCATTATACTCATCACCTTTCTTAGGCTCTTTAGCAGCTCGTCTAAACTCACAATGTGCCTTGTCCGGGCCCCATCCTAGACACTTTTCGACCAACTTTTCAAGAACTTCATAATTCATCGAGGGATCGTAGCCTTCTCGAACACTTGTTCCCATAATTGTTAGGCCTGTGATTCTCTTGCAATCATCCAGAGTTATTGCCATCTCGCCAAATGGTAGATGAAAGGTATCCGTCTCTGGATTAACCCTCTCGGCAAATGCAGAAACAGTGACAACATCAAATTTTTGGTGCGCATGTTGTATTGCGTTCCATAGTACACAATCAAATACCGCCAACCGGACCTCATCACACTCATCCGCTATATTCCATATCTTGTCTTTTGACGTTTCAAAACACGAATCGCATTATTATGATCCTACAAAAACAACATCATATCTTATATACTAATATATATAGAAAAATATATGTCAAAATATAATAAAATGACTGAAAAATCTTGATAGTTAAGATTCAATACCTTTGTCGCAAAGATCTTGACAGCCCATGAGTTTTTGTAGCCAAACAATACCTCCCCTCCATCTCTTGGAGTACCATAAGTTGGGTTCTTCGGCGTCAAACACAAATCCTCATCAGGAATGTATGCATATCTAGCACACGGATTTTTAGGCGTCTTTCTAGGTTTAACTTGAACTATTTCTCCTTGTTCCTCTTCCTCTTCATCCGAGTCCTCCTCTGATTCGTCATCTTCATTTTCTCCATCCTTATCTCCATCTTCCTCATCTTCTTCACTATCATCATTGTCATTCTCTTCATCCTTATCTCCTTTTTCTTCTTCAGCTGGTTCCTCTTCTCCACCTTGATTATGTTCTTGATTACCCATCTCTTCCACAATCTCTTGATCTTCTTGTTGGATTACATTGTCAACATTATCTCTATTGACATCATCTTGGATGACAACACCCGGTAATGACCCACCTCCAAACTTAGCATTTTTGGTTCCATGCTTATTGGCACCACAGTGTACTCTGCCTCGAGGCGTGGGAGTTCTCATATCTTCCAGTAAAGGTTTGTTGTAATTTTTTGCTTTGCCACTAATCAAGAAAACAAAAGATATTAGCTTAACCGATAAATGATTGACTAAATCAGACGCAACATAAGGGTTCTCAGCTTAAGGTTTGGTTAGTAGAAAAAGTTCACGAAAAATAGGCCAACTCTAATTTTGTGTTCCAGAGTATAGTTCGGTTACTGAAGTTTTTTTTACGAACAAACCGAACTCAACATTGGTTACTATTAGGGAAGAGTTCGGTTAGTCAGTTTTTTTTGCGAACAAACCGAACTCAACATATATGCAATTAGGGAAGAGTTCGGTTTGTCAGGTTTTTTTTGCGAACAAACCGAACTCAACATGTATGCAATTAGGGAAGAGTTCGATTACAAAAATCTAAAAAAAAAAAATGCGAACAAACCGAAGTCCATATATCCACTGAGGGTAAAGTTCGGTTAAAGCCAAACGCAACATAGTGGGAAAAATAACAGAGTTAGGTTACAAAGTTTCATTTTTTATTTATTTTTGGTAATAAAGGTAAAGTTCGGTTAAAAAACATTTTTAACACTTTTTGCGAACCAACCGAAGTCCATATATCCACTGAGGGTAAAGTTCGGTAAAAGCCAAACTCAACATAGTGGGCAAAATAGCAAAGTTCGGTTACAAAGTTTCAAAAAAAAATTTTGTAATAATGGTGAAGTTCGGTTGAAAGCTAGGGTTTTTTTGAAACTCGTCCTAACCAAACAACACACTGTAACTTCCATTTGAAACCTATTTTGATGATTTCTATTCAATTTAACGAATCAAAATCAAATTAAATGTAATGGGTTTGTGGGGAAATACCAGCGGATTTTTTCCATGGCAGTTTCAGGGTTCTTCTTGCGTCTATTATAGCCGATTATGACTTCACTTTCCGGTTCCACTTCTTTATTAATCTCAAATTCATTTGGGAGATTTGCTAGATGTGCTAATTCGGGACTTTTTCCAGGGAGTCTTGGGGTTTTCTTTCGAAGAACCATTCTTATACTCGATTGATTAATCGATGATGAAAATTTTATGAATCGACGATTAATCGATGAAGACGATGTTGAAAGGAAGAAGAAGAAGAAGAGAAAAAAAATAAAATTCTCCCAAAACCTGTTTGTGCGGCTAGGGTAGGTCTGATTTTGATTTTTTGTTAAAAGATTAGATTAGGTTAAATTTATATTTGGGTAGTTATTAGTTTAATATAATCTTAATTAGGGTTAAGGGCAAATTAGTAATGTCTACACTTTAGGACATCCTTATAAGTATAGGGTAGATGGCCTTATAAAACAATGGTCCCAAAAAAGGGTCCCCAAAAAATCGTTCTAATTTTTTTATATATATAATCGTTTCTGAACCCTGATTTTTTTTCCATTCATTCTTCTCGCAGCCTACAACTTTTTCCGCCCCAAAACTTGTTTTAATGGCTAGTGCAACCGAGCCGAAGGGATTTATACAAAAGATGGGACACCTCGCTTGTCAAACTACTCGAGAGCAGATTTCGACAGAATTTAAGGCTCTTAGAGAAGAAATTTCTTCAGAAATTTCTGAAGTTCGTGAGATTGTAAAAACTAGGGTAGATAAAATTGTGCTATACGCACAAATAATAACAGCCGGAGCTGTAATCGGAGGTATCTATGTATTGATCTAAACGGTTTATTTAATTTCCCAATATGTGTTGTGGTTTATTTTGATTCAAGCAATTTTTCATGTAAATTATTACTTCATGGAAATTGAATATCTACAAACTGACATGTCTCCCTTTCATGTTGTTAATTTTATTTAATTTTCTTGATCGATTGATTGAAATGTGCATCAAAGTTTATGTCTACCATGTCTCATATCATGTAAGTGAATCAAACATCCACGGGATTCCAGATTTAGCGTCTACATCCTTTTGTAAATCTTCAATATTTTCCTCTTTCTGCACCTAAAATTTTCAGTCCACAAAAACAAACTAAGTTGGTGATTGCAATTCATGAAACTAACCAAGTGATCTGAATTTATTGTGAAATAATTCTACCAAAATTTTCTAACTAACTGAAAAAGGTGAATCAGAAACAAGAACGAAAAAACCAATACAAATCAGGTTTCGGATCTTGCAATTTGACAAATAATATCTATGTTAGCTCATTCATCAGTTCATGCAAAAAAAATCACGTACGTGGTGAAAGAACAGGGGAGGGCAAAGTGAGCAGTTTCAACAACCTTGTCAATGTCGGCATCTTCACATACAATGAATGTGATTTGTTTTCAAGCTCTAGAGTCACTGTTCATCTGGTTACCTAGGATAGTTGCTAGGATTTTTTGTTGTTGAAAAGAACAAAATAGAGAAGAAAAAGAAAACGAGGAAGATACATACAGTTCTTACTAGCTCAAAAAGATGGCAGTTGGACTTCCCGGTGAAGGTGGAGTTTGCATGCTGTCCAGCTATACTAATATCATCATCATTCAATGCATTTAATACTTGTACTTGTTAAAGACCCAAGCGTCTTTTGATTAGCTCCAGATTCTCCCGGAAGACCTCTATCTCCCCAAATGGTAGCATCAATCCAAGGCCTGAACTCCAACTGAAAGTGCCGCATCCTTCTTGAACCTCAAAAAGGGCATGCAAAGCTTTTGTTGCCCAACATTACTCTGCTTCAAAGCTGATTGAATCTCTGAATCAGGTGCGAATTGGCGCACTTCAGTGCCAAAGTGGCACGGAGAATATTTAAGCATTCAGCTTTCCATCCATCTCAATGCTCGTTAACATTTATCTAGTGCAACTTTCTAGAGCAACTTTAAGTTTCCGATCCTGATATTTATTTCTAGAGCAACTTTCTCATAGTGGCTATTGTGTCTTGCCAATACATGTTGGCTCTCAGAGTGCGATCAGGTCTGTCAGCCATGGGCCAACCTGCTTTTATAGTGAAGCTATCCTTCTTCAAGAGCTTTCTCCATACTATTCAGCATAGTGGGGATAAATTGGAGTAACTAACCGTGTTTGAACATCCATAAATCTCCATAATGTATCCTGCTGGCAGCTTGTAATATTTATCTCATTAGAGCATCCTGGAACATATATTCATTGAAGTTCTTCTCAGTCTCAGTGACAGCAATATTTATCTCATTAGAAAATCCTGCATAAGTAGAAGGGGGACCTGGTCTGAGTGAAGACCCAGAATCCAAAATTTCCTCCATCCATGAGATTTCTTTTGTGAGTCGGATAATCACAGATATCGAGGTGTCAGAGACGAAATTAGCATCATCCATGCCATCACCAGCATCAGCTAGAGCAAACCTTGTGGCATCCGCAGAAAATTGCCTGGCGTTTGAAATTTTCAGTAGACTTGAGACATCTTCTCAGAGTTGAGCATAAAATGGCCGTTGCATCTAAAACCACGAGGCCAGTATTGTTGGGCTAAAGGCGCTGTTTAGGTAAATGTCAGATGGTTCTGTATCAATTCCTTCCCAGAGACTCTAAGATCAAACAGGTTACCAGTAAGAAACTCCTGCTTCATCTTGTTGATAACAGATTGAGAGATGGTTGATGATTTTAGGATAGGAACCTTCACAGAAAATGTAATTCCAGACCTCATCTGTCATCTGTTCCGGTTTCCTTTTCCATGCATTTCCCCATTTTCTACCATGTGGGCAATGGTGCAATACGCCATGTAGAGTGTGGAATCAGATAAAGACTGGACGAGGAACTGATCGTTAAAGGGAATACGAGTCCCCAAGCCAAAAGAGCGTCAGCAACCCCACTTATTCAACCAGCTCAAGGTGTGGTCGAACACATTGTGTGTCTCGTCAAGGTAGAGTTTCGTGTTAGACAAACATTCCTCAGCCATTTTCCTCCATTTTGCTTCCTCATATGTGATGTACCATTGATCTGTGAGGGCCACAACGCACTCATCACCTGACCTGGACCCTCATACCTGAAAATTCTCCAGCAAGCATTGTTCCTTCAATGAATCCTTTGAAGTAAGTCAACCTCTTTGCTTCAGCAAGCTTCTCCATCTCACTCTGGCTCTTGATTTTCAAATCCATGCATAACATTTCAGCTGATATGTCCCCAAACTCAGGGATGTTGATTATGGGTACGACCTCAAAAGGCAATATCCACTCATCTTTCACACCAAACTTTGCTTGCAGAACTGGTTTTGTTTTCAAATCATGCATAGTCATATAATCATCATGGAAATCACTTGGGACACTGCTTCTCTGGAATCCTGGAAAGGTTTTGATATGCAAGTTTAAGGGCAGCCCTCTCAGTGATGACAAACACATCAGTCTCGTTGATTTCATACGCTCCATATTTACCTTCACCCAGAACCCAGGAGTTCGTTTCCCGATACATGGTTTCAGGTATCAATGCGGCAGCAGCCAAGAACACTCTCTTTCCCTCCAAAGCTCCCATTTTAGCAGGGAAAGGCGGAATCACTTCCATTTTTATCAGGGTGTAATCTTGCGGCAGCACACCTTCACCTGATGCTCTGTCATGACCAGCACATGGCTGTTCATCTGACGGAGAGTAGAATGGCATACCTCAAACCTTCACAATCTTCCCCATCTCCTTCAATTTCCCGATCTGCCATCTGACAAATGAATCACATAATATATGTTGTGATGGAGGATCTCCGCCAATCGCAACCCAAGCCAAATGCCTTCAGGTCTTTCTTAGCGACAGGAGGGAGGTAGATGAGCCAGTGAGATGGATCTAGGAACTTAGAAACTTCAGCATCTGAGAGTCCATACTCTTTCATAATCTACCAGTGGTACTTTTCACCACCCGATTTCAATGCAGCCTGGGACTTTTTTCCTTTGAATTTCTCCAGTTCAGTTTTTCCACTTGTATCAACTTCTAGTTCTGGCACTTAGCTAATAATGTGGTCCTCTTTCGAAAGACATACAGGTGGATTTCCAAATCTAACAATCTCCCGGGTCAGTTTATCAGCAGAGGCCTTATTTGGCATTCCAGTACAGTGGATTAGTGGAAACCAAAAGGCAAAAAGTATATTGGCACCTCCCAATCGTTGATAAGCAGCAGCGACTTTGAGCTTCGACAATGAAAATGTGGAACCTAGATGAACCGTTGATATAGAGATAAGGGAAATTTCCATAGAATTTTTCACCTAGTTTTGGAGGCTTTTCACAAGATTCTGCCCTTGACACATCAGTCTCATCCCACCAAGTTAAAACATTTCTCTCAATTTCCGATAACTTGTCCTCTTCTAGCATAACTCTTTGCACCATCCATTTCTTTATCCGCCATTTGATAAAACTGTACACAATAACAACTGATTACAGTCAGCATACAAGCAACAATAATCACACAGAAACAACAAGGGAATAGTGAAGAGGTAACGAACTGTTTACACTCACTAAAACGACAAAGTTGAACAATAGTGTATCAATACCAAACAATAAGATGCAGGCACCAGCTTTTGCAGGGAAGCATCATTCATTTGTTACCAGTTTGCCACAGTAGATAACATCAAGACTTTCAATTTGTATAAAATGATACGAGGCTCTACTTCTACAGTTTACTGGAGCGTCTTTTTTAGACCATTGCTAATAGATAATTTCCACCTGATTGTTATATAAGTTGATGGTCTTGCATAGAAAGTTTGAAACAACTAGGTCAAGTTGTAAACCGAACAAAGAAAATTTCATATATGACAATAATGATAGCACTATGGCAGTAGTTTAAAACAGATGATGGTGACAATTTGGCCCTCTGTTAGATTATCAATACCCAAAGCATTCTAGGATAAGCAATGTATAGGCTAACAGGGAAGACCATGAAAAGAAAGCAGGCTAAGGAACTTGTCCCCCAATCCCAAGTGTATGAACCTAAAAGTTAAGTATTTGAAAATTACACATTGCAGAACCAAATCAAAACAAAGCAAAAAAATCTTTAACCAACTTCTTTGCAATAGAATGAATAGAGCTTCATTTTGCACTATCTTCACTTATAAAGGGGCCTAAAGATCTCATCATAGCCAGCTAGCTATCTATTCATGGCTAAATTTCATAGCAATAGGATTTCAATGTGCACTGTTTTAACAGATTTTACATAAGAAATTTCCACAATTAAAAAGAAAAGGAAAAACAAAAGCTCATTCTCAGCACTAATGAATCCAGTACAAGAGCAAACAGGACAGGTAAAAAGCACAAGTAGAGACCCTAATCAGCCTACATTACATTGGGAATTCCCAGAATATACCATATTAGTAGTAAAAGGTAACTCTTTTACACCATTGATGTCATTGAGAAACTGATACGAAAGAAATGCCTAAATTTAAGATTTTGAGAGTAACCCATCAATCGATTACACAAAACAAACAAACCCATTTCTAATAAATTACCAGGTAGTGACAGAATAGAGGGAATTTAAATTGAGTTAAAAACCAAAAACAAAACTGAAACTAATAATTGAAAATAAAATTGTGGTAGGTATTTAAAATTACCAAGGTGGCGGCAGTAGTGATGATCTGCTATTGATGGCGGTGGTGATGGACAGAATACTATCAGTCTTATCAGTCTAGAGTTGAAGAATGGAAAGCTGTGTGTCAGTTTTTGTGAAGAGAGGGTCCTAGAATGGGAGATTAGATATCCGATATCGGGTACCTTAAAACCAACCAGATTCGTTTTGAATAAACGGGTTAAGACCCGAACTAACTTCTCAGTGGGTCCCAAGAGTCGCACTCTTCCCATTTTCAGTAAAATGAAGTACTTCACTTCAAATTCCCAACTTTTTCAAACAGATTTTTTGATTTTTTTTTTTCTCAATGGGTTTCTGCAAATTTGTGTCTGTTATTTTGGGTTTTACTACTTTGTTTAGTCTGCCAATATCCATTAATTCATTGAGTTCAGCTGAATTAGCAGAGATTCCACCAAATTTCTTAAACTATGCACAAAAACCAGAGATAACTAAGTGGATTGTTGATATAGAAGGAAAATTCATGAGAACCCAGAACTTGGGTTTGAAGAATTTGAAACAAGTAAGTTGATTAAAGAAGAGCTGGATAAAATGGGTAATGATTATAAATACCCAGTTGCTGTTATAGGTTATGTTGGTAGTGGTGAACCACCTTTTGTTGCTTTGAGAGCTGATATGGATGCCCGCCCTATGCAGGTTTGGTTTTAATTTTTGATTTTCAGAACTTATTTATTTTCATTTTTTGGCTGTGTAAATGAGATTTTTGGTGTAAATGGGGGTTATGTTCAGGAGATGGTGGAGTGGGATCACAAAAGTAAAATCCCAGGTAAGATGCATGCTTGTGGGCATGATGCTCATGTTGCAATGCTCCCGGGTGCTGCAAAAAACCTTCAAGATCATCGCCAAAAGTTGAAGGTATGTTGGATGCTTTTTTTATTGTAGAAAAATGTGTTGGTTTCTTGAGCAATTGATTGATTCAATTAGTGTAGTTATAATAGTAGCATCTTTGTTATTCTTAGATGAGAAAATCTTGTTTTTATGACTATGTCGCTTCCAAGGTAGAATTGGCGAAATTCTGTTTAGGAATTGACTGAAAGCAAACATAGCTTACACTATCAGTTTGTAGGTATGATGACCCAATTTGTCTACCTTTAGTGCTATGATATTAGAGATTCTACCTACAGTATCGTGTTGTGGAACCGTAAAATGTTGGTTGCCTTTCGAACTTTAGCACCTCTCAAAAGAAGTGGAGCTTTACTTACGATTTGAGCTATTTCATTACAATTGACTTTATCACTGGTGCCTAATCCTAAAGAAATCTTCTTTTCCTTGTGAGAAAATTTATGTAGAATGCCTATTTTCTGTAGCCCTTAGCTTAAGAAACCAAGAAGTTCGCCTACAGGTTTACCTTGTATGGAGTACTTTAACTTCGACTGTAGAGTTACATTAGTTGTAAGGTTCTGGTTGTCTACAATAGGCGGCTTTTGCATTACAGTGTTTAGAAGATTTCTACATCAGCTTTAAACTATTCAAACTCGTCAATAAGAGAATGGCATTGAAAACTTAGTTTCAGTCGACCGGGCTAGTTTATGTTAACAACAATGTTCTTGTGACAGGGAACTGTTGCCTTAATTTTCCAACCTGCAGAAGAAGGAGCGGGGGGTTCAAAGAGAATGATAGAAGCTGGTGCATTGCATAACATTGATGCTATCTTCGCATTGCATGTGACTGCTAGTATACGTGCAGGCTTTGTATCCTCCAGACCTGGCCCTATCCTAGCTGGGTGCGGCATTTTTGAGGCAGTCATTAGTGGAAAGGGAGGTCATGCAGCAATCCCACGACATACAATTGACCCAATATTAGCCGCATCGAATATAATCCTTAGCCTGCAACATATTGTTTCACGTGAAGCTGATCCACTGGACTCGCAGGTACTTACATCTTTGAATGTTTTTACATGAAAGGTGCAGAATGTGATTCTTATTAAACGTTTCATTAAACCATTCAAAGGGCTCGCTTGTCATATCTAATCTCAAGTCTATTGAGCTGTGTTTGGTTCTTGACAAATTACAAAATCAAATTAGATATCAAACCGGGAAACTATTTATAACCCTAATTTAGGTTCATATGAATTGTTTGTATTCCTCTGAGCTGTTCCATGAAATATGATCACACGTTTTCCAGGTAGTAACAGTTACAAAGTTCCACGGAGGTGAGGCATTCAATGTTATCCCAGATACAGTCACCATTGGAGGTACTTTCAGAGCGCTTTCGAAAGAAAAGCTTGTAAAGCTCATGCACCGAATAGAAGAGGTAAAATTACACATCACACTTCAACCTGTCAATATAATTAACTTTCTATCATTGGTTAAGAATTGGTTCTCTTCCACCTTGAATATTACAGGTTATCATAGCACAAGCTTCAGTCAACAAATGCAATGCTACTGTCGACTTCTTCACACATGATAGCCTTTACCCTGTGACTTATAACAATGAAGTGCTGCATCAGCATTTCATAAACGTGCAGGAGATATGTTAGGGGCCGAAAAAGTGCAAGACATGAAAACAATAATGGGATCAGAAGATTTTTCATTTTTCTCCAATCTGATTCCTGGATATTTTTTCTTTCTCGGGATGAAGAACGAATCCCTTAGAAAATTTGAGACCGCACATTCCCCTTACTTCACTATCAATGAAGATGTACTTCCTTATGGTGCAGCATTGCATGCATCATTGGCTACTAGATATCTACTTGAGTTCGAAGCGTTGTCTCATATCTCGAAAAGAAATTTCCACGATGAATTGTAAAATCTATTGTCACAATTACTCTATGTAAGAATCTTTGTCTAACAATAGAATAGTGGCATTTTACGAAACAACGTGAAAAATACATACGTAAGTTTCCGCCATTGACAGTAAAAATCAGCAAATTTAAAGCTACGTCCTTGAAACTACTCCACCCAATAAAATCTTGAGTTCTCAGTGGATGCAGAAAGATTTGAAGTTTTCAACACAAAACCTTGGGCTTTTAGGTGGTACGGAACACACAATCTCCTACTGTTAACATCGCTTTTTCACCATTGTGGTACCCAGTATTCCTTGATGGTGCAAGGACAATACATAAATCTGTCTACTTTAACAAAGATGTTTTGTGGGGAATAAAAGCAGCCCTATGTTTCTGCATTTAATCGTTTCTAACTTCCAACCGAAGGAAACAGAAGAGGAATAATGTATGTGACCAAGTTAAACTAGAGGAAAATTGCCCCAACAAAGAAAAAGAAATAGAAGGCCAAAAAGATGCAAATTCAAAAACCCCACAGCTTTTCCTTCCGGAAATGATAAACATCCCGAGGATGTTATCCCGCAAAGTGTCCAGAGTGACACATAAATATCGGACCCACCACTCAAAAGGTGGTCCCTACTAACTCCAGCAGCCAGCGGGGCCGAAAGTTTGTGTGTCGGTATAATAAGGCAGGATTTTGAATCGATAATTGTATCACTACTCTTTTCCTTCTCCTCAGGGCAATACCACAACATTGCTAATAGGGGTATTGGATTGCCAGGGAGTGTACCGAAATCCATAAGAGACAACAATTCTAACAAATGGACTGGTATCCTCCTTAGCAACCTTGCAATTCCGAGGGCATTTTCTCTGGACCACTCAATCAAACATATTTACTTGTCGTTCTTGTTTTTCTTTATTATTTTTGTGGGTACAAAATACCGCACACTCGTTTTATGTGCGAGGTAACTCCGTAAGCGAAATGCGAACATGACCGCATACGTTATATCCAAGGTGACGAACCAGATGATGTAACCAAATCATGAGAAAGGTGTGAAGATCTACGCGACAGTAAAGAAATCGTGCGACAATGATAAACTCTTGTGCGACATTGACTCACGTTAGATCGGAA
The DNA here is from genome assembly GCA_023531105.1 of Papaver atlanticum. Taxonomy (NCBI): domain Eukaryota; kingdom Viridiplantae; phylum Streptophyta; class Magnoliopsida; order Ranunculales; family Papaveraceae; genus Papaver; species Papaver atlanticum. The sequence goes on along the minus strand of JAJJMB010004060.1, from coordinate 2,070,538 downwards.
ATTAGGGGCTTCCTTAGCTGTTCTCCACTATGTAAACTCATATATAAGGAGCAGAGCGCCTTTGCAAAAGGGAGAGATCTTTTTGGGTGAGCGTAGGGAAGAATTTTAGGAGAGAGAAAGTAATTTGCTCCCCAAGTTAGGGTTTCTTCATATCTTTGTACTTGTTCTAAGATTTGAATAAGAGTTCTTGAGTATTTCAATATGATTTCTTAGATTATTTCATAGATTCTATTAAGGGTGTGGTTGTGAGATTTCTCGCAACTACATTTTGGCGCTAGAAATCAGCTGGAATAATATACCCTGTTGGTGAAATTCTTTAAATTCAGATCTATAAAAACAAACCAAAAGTTTACATCTCAGAAGTAATTTTCATTCATAACAACCTCAGTTCTTTAGTTCGTCAAGGGAGAAAAAAGAACAATCAATCTCCTGCGGGAATATAAAGACGTCTTCGCATGGAGCATGGACGAAATGCCAGGAATAGATCCTAGTGTCGCATATCACAAGTTAGATATCAATAAGAACGCAAAACCATTCAAACAAAGGATAAGGAAGATAGCAACAACATATCATCCTCAAATAGAGGCAGAGTTGCAGAAAATGTTGGATGCGGGAATAATTAGACCAGCAAAGTACCCAGAATGGATAGCAAACATGGTGGTCGTACCAAAGAAAAATAAGGGAATAAGGATCTGCATCGACTTCAGTGACCTGAATAAAGCATGCCCAAAGGACAGTTTTCCTCTCCCAGATATACCGCAAATGGTAGAAGGAGCATCAGGAAAAGAAAGATTATCACTAATGGATGGATGTTCAGGGTACAATCAGATCCCATTGGCGGAACAAGATCATGAACACACGGCTTTCTTCGCGCCAAGAGGATTATATTGTTATAATCGAATGCCTTTCGGTTTAAAAAATGCAGGTGCAACATATCAAAGAATGGTAGAAAAATTATTCGCGAAATGGGTGCATACGACATTTGAAGTCTATGTAGATGTCATGCTTGTGAAAAGCAAAAAGGAGAAAGATCATGTTGAAAACATGAGAGAGATATTTGAACAGATGCAGCAATTCAAGATGAAGATAAACCCAACAAAATGTATATTTGGAGTAGCATCAGGAAAAAAATTAGGTTACATCGTATCAAAGTAAGGAATAGAAGTTGATCCAGAAAAGGTGCAAGCGGTTCGTGACATGCCATCACCCGCAACTGTAAAAGACGTGCAGAAATTAAATGGGCTACTAGCCTCGTTAGGGCGGTTCATTTCGCGCTCATCAGACAAGTGCAAACATTTTTTCAACATCCTAAAGAAGGGGACCAAGTTCGAATGGACAGAAGAGTGCGAGAAAGCGCTGAAAAGCATTAAGAACTATTTAATGAATTTATCTATTTTGCAGAAACCGGAGCCAGGAGAAGAGCTATTAATATACCTAGCATCAATACCGCATGCATTAAGTGTTGTATTGCTTCGCTTGGATCAAGGAGTTGAAAAGCCAATATACTACATAAGCAAAACCTACAATGCCGCAGAGAAAAATTACTCAAAGATTGAGAAGCTTATCCTTGCATTAGTCTATGCAACACAAAAGCTCCGAATTTACTTTCAAACCCACAAGATTAAGGTACTGACAAAAGTACCAATTGAATCAGTGATGAAGAATTCGAAAAGATCAGGAAGAATAGAAAGATGAAATGCACAAGTAGGCCACTAAGGAATCAAGTATGAAATACTATCTTCACCAAAATCACAAGTCATCGCAGATTTCTTGGCAGAATTTCCATTAGAAGAAGACGAAAATGTAGAAGAAATGATGGATATGGATGAAGAACAAGGAAATCCTAAAGACTTGTTAGCAGATCGTAACTCAAATAGGTGGGAGATACTGGTGGATGGATCATCAAATGGACAAGGAAACGGAATTGGAATAGTATTCATTTCACCAAAAGGAGCAAGAATGGCTTACTCATTTAGGTTGGAGTTCGAATCCACCAGTAATGAAACCGAATATGAAGCAGTGGTGCACGCATTATAACTAGCAATTGAAATGAAGTTAGAAGACGCTAGAGTAACCAGTGATTCACAATTAGTAATACGTCAAATAGAAGGAGTGTATAGTACAAATGATCCATCCTTACAGAGGTACAAGAAGCTTGTCGAAGAGCTATCGGCAAAAATTCCAAACATAAGTTGGAGGCATATATGTAGGAAAGATAACCGATTCGCAGACACATTGGCGTTCATTTCTTCTATGTTAATAGATCCAACCGTAAGGTATATAAAGATACAGACGCTCTCTTCACCTTCTATCAAAAAAGAAGAAGAAGGTGACGCAGACGTAATGATAGTGGAAGAAGAAGAAGTTGAGTGTGCGGATAAAGACGCAGATTGGAGAGCCCAACTTCATCTATATTTGGAAAAAGGAGAAGTCCGAAGGAACAGATTGGAGGAGCATAAGTTAAAAAGTCGAGCGACAAATTATGAAATAAGAGAAGGCGTACTCTATCGAAGGTCCTTCCTTGGACCATCACTCAGATTTTTAACGCGAAAGGAAGGAATTGAAATATTGAAAGCGATACACTATGGAGACGCAGGGAACCATAGTGGCGGAAGATCCTTAGCCTACAAAACAAAGATGCAAGGGTACTACTGGCCTTACATGCATGAGGATGTGAAAGAAGTATCAAGACGATGCGAAGAATTCCAACGTCACGGGAAGAGGATACATGCACCAGGAGCGGCGCTAAACTCATTAACCAGTGTGTGGCCATTTGCAAAATGGGGCCTAGACATTGTTGGTCCATTCATACCAGGAACAGGGCAGAGGAGATATCTAATAGTTGCAACAGACTACTTTACAAAGTGGGCAGAAGTAAAAGCAGTCCAACATATTCGAGATCGAGATGTCTTCACTTTCATATTTTAAAATATCATTTGCAGATTTGGAATCCCTGTACAACTAGTCTCTGATAATGGAAAGCAATTTGAGGGCGAAAACATAGAAATGCTACTTAAAGCGTTCAAAATACAAAGTGGAAAATCAACTCCATTATATCCACAGAGTAATGGGCAGGCTGAGGCAACTAATAAAAAAATTGCCGATATATTGAAGAAAAAGCTTGAAGGACACAATAAAGGATGGTGCGAACAAGTCCATAACGCAGTATGGGCATACAGAACAACGCGGAGAGAAGCTACAGGAATGTCACCCTTTTGTTTAACATATGGAGTCGAAGCGGTACTACCAACTGAAGTCATCATACCCACAACGAAAAAAGAAGCATGGGAGAAAAACTTAAACACAGATTTGATCTTGGGAAAGCTTGATGATTTAGAAGAAAATAGAGAAATTTCCCTACAACATATGGAGAATTACCACAAAAGGCTAGCCAGAGAGTATAACAAGCGAGTCAAAGAAAGTGAATTCCAACCAGGGGAACTAGTTTTACGAGAAATACCGCCTTATCAGAGAGGAGGAGATGGAAAACTAGAGAAGACTTGGGATGTACCTTATATAATCAAAAGAGTTGTTGGAAATGGAGCATATGAATTAATGGATCCTGAAGGGAGTAACACGGGGCGAAGACTTGAACACCCGTGGAATAGAACTTATTTAAATAAGTACTATCCATAAGCCATGCGGCAGTTATCATAAATCTGGAGGAAATACTTGGCGAGCGAAATGAATGATGCACAAAAACAACAAGAGCTGAACAAGTTGTGCGATCTTTGGCCCTAACTAGTTATTATGACAGCGATAAAAAAAAAAAAAGACATCAGAATTGTACCAATCAAGCGTATGAATGAAAATGAAAAATTCTTCTTCTTTACATACAACAAAAATTACATATGAGAAAAAGGAAAAAATAAGACCTTATAATAAGACCTTAACAAAAGGCATCAGAAGTAAAACCTCAAAAGATGGAGGCTAGGCATCCAATTGTGGCGTGCACCCTAGTTCGCATAATAGCAAGAGGCAAAAATAAGACCTAACGCACATCATAATTGGGGAAAACCCATATTAGCATGGATCAAGTGAAAGCTACACCGACCCTGGAACCTGAGTCATGGAGATTTGGGGTGAAATAAAAGCCCATCCAGTAGAGCGCCTTAGTTGAAAGACTAAGGTAAGAAGCTCTCTAATAAGGAGTGCAGAAACTCGATCAGGGCGCCGAGGTACACGGTTGAGTTGAGAGTGCCTGGGGCGTACCTGGCCGCTCTTGACAGGTTCTGACTATGATGCACTCGGTCCTCAAGAAACCCCACTTAGGGTGAGGTCTCGTAACCAAAATCCATATCGGCGGAGGGAAAAGAGGCCGCGAACACAACTGATTGTTGCACTACTGGATGGGAAGAGTCCACCCTAACCCGGTATGGGTAAGCTTCCTTGAAGGGGCATTCAGGGGGAATATAAGGACGGCACCCTCCATTAGGGAGCTGAATTGTGTCAAAGACGTTAATATCATGAGGCTTTTACTCACGGGAGTAATAAGACTCGTCGTATTAACGCATCAATACATCCTGCAGAGGCAAAAATACAAGAAGTGATAAGGCAAGATCAATGGGTCGTTACTTGAAAGGGTAAAGACCGCCTGCGATTTTGCCGCATAATAATATTTTAAGACAAAGTAAGGGCGAGGATGATAAGACCTCTAATTAGGGGGGCTCAGTAAAACCTCAACATAAAACCCTAAGATAATTTCAACATATAACGATCTCTATTTTGCAGGGAAGAAAACCACAACGAAACAATGAAAGATAGAAAAATACTTAAAGATTAATTAACGCACGTATATAACCGCACGATAAGGGAATAAGTAATATCTCTAACAGGAAGAACAATAGAGGCAAGTATGAGAATTAACAAAAGAAAAGTATTATCCTCCTTATCAGAGACAATCTTACATAAAAGTAGCAAGCGTGCTTCAAAAATATATCTCCAAGAATCCATAATCAGCCGCACAGAAGACTAGAGGAAAAGAAAAGATAAGCATTATTAGAATGCGCGTCTTGATTTAGTGCAGATACTTCAACATCAACCTCGCTGTTGGGGTTAACATCAGAGCTTGGATCTTTAGAAAGACCACCACCAGATCCGTCCTGTTCGGGCTGATCCTCTTGAAGGAGAGTTTCTTCGTCTTCATCATCTTCGCTCACATAATCATAGTCACTATCGGGCTCAGGAAGCTTCTCATCCGCATCCACTTCAATGGGTTCCACATCCACTAAAGGTAACACAAACTCGATTTGCGAGAATCTGATCCTTAACATGAGCTTCTCGTGCGGCAGCCTTCTTAGTGTTCTCTATGGAAACCTCCATTAAGTTACCAAGATATAAACACCTCTTGTTCGCTCTATCTCAAGAAGAGGCAAGTGCTACTGAGAGTTTCCCACGTTCTCTATGATACTTAGCCAGATCAGACCTCAACTTGGAGATGGTAGACTGGTGCGACCTCTCAGATTATGCAAAAAACACATCTAATTAGTACAAGTGCGATAATTCCGCAGCTATAAGATAAGAACAATTAAGAAACACAAGTAAACTGAGGCAGTCAGCTCAATGTGATTACCTTCCCTCTGGGAAATGAGGTATTGAGATAAAGAGACACCACTACTTTTCATATTCTCTATAACCTTATCAAAATCATCACAAACTAAACCTTGGAGACGAGATCGAATATTCTTCTCATCTTGAAGAAGAGAAGCCTTTTCCTTCACAAGGATGTCATGAGACCCCTTTAGCTGTGTATAATATTCTTGAAGTTTGTTCATTTTCACAGTCAAATTTATCTTACTCTGGATGATCTTCTCATTCTCCGAGGATAATTTCTCCATAGACTCATTATGTTGATTTCTTAACGTGCGAAGAGATTCCTCTTGATCATCATAGACCTTCTGGAGAATAAGATATTGACGTGTAAACATCGCCTCTTTCTTTAAGAAAGACCGATTCTCAGCGGCCAATACCTGATTCTCTTCTGATAAAGTTTGATGTCTTAAATCAGCGCTATGCAACAGTCCAGAAAGATGGGATATTTGGGAGCCCAGAAATTCATTTTGATTAGCTAAACAAAGATTTTCATTTTTTAGGTTCTCAATCTGATCAAGCGAATATGAATGATTATTAATCAACTGATTTATTTGATTCTGCAATTTCTCATTTTCTGCGCGAGCATCTTCAGCAGAATGTTGGTAGCTAAATCTCTCCATAACGCGCTTCTGATTTAAGTCTTAACGTACGCACGGAGAAAATCAAAATGTGGACACAAGAACAAATTAATTCTAAATAAGTGACAAAAGGAAGAAGCACACACCTCTGAGTTCTTGATTCTTGATGCGGAGGTTTTCAGATGCAAGAATTTAAGACTGAAGTTCCTCCTTTAATTTGGTAATCAGATGAGAAAGTTCTAGTATGGTGCTACTTTATTCAGAGAATCCTTCAGTTTGAACCATGCGACGGCGGGATTCTTAAGGGGGAAATAAAACAAATATAAAGATGCGATAAAATCGCATGTGTGGAAAAGTGTAAGCAAAAGAGTGCTTACCAAAAGATCAAAAGCAAGATGGATGCTTGGACCAAGCTGCGAGAAGATTTCGCTCCTAGTTGATTTGTTCGGTGGAGAATCACATAACAGCTTGGCTAGAGCATCATAAATACGAAGCTTAGAGGATCATTGATGGATGAACGAGCGGAATCCATTTCTTCAAAGACCACCATATCAGCATAGACCGCCTCCAAAGAAGAAGAGATAACCTTAGAAGGAGAAGGATTAATTACAGAAGAAGCGATATCCCTTGGAACGAAGACAGATGTATCACTAATTGATGCGGGAATTTACGCTGAGGCAGGAATATTCACAAAGGTGGAAAGAGTTGAATCCACAACAGGTGCGGTCACATTCTCAGAAGAAGGGATAGCAATATGATCTACCAAAGCAGCTTCCTGAGGAGCATAAGTTTCCTTTGAAGACGCAGAAGCATCTAAAGAAGCTGAGGTAATGAAGCCTTGTGAGGGAGCGTCAACATTGACACTAGGAGAGACCTCGGTACTCTTCTTCTTATAGTTGAATTCCGGCATGACAAGAGAAGTGTTGATCGTGGGGGCTTTGCGAAATTTCTTAACTTTCTTCTTTTTCTCGCCATCAATCTCGCTCTCAGTATCCTACGAAGAACAACGCAGATAAGAAACAGAGGCAACAATATTGTTTTAAAGAAAAAGGAGTATATCTTACTGCTCTGTTATGCGAAGGCTTCCTCTTGCGAGACTCATCATCTTTGAAACTCGAAGAAGATTTAGGATTCGGAACTGTAAAACGAGTATTACCAGAAGAAGAATTTTTGCTGCAACAAAACCAGTATGGGAATATGAAGAACAGTAGAAGAATAGTAACAACACATAAAAAAATCAATAATAGCAAAATGAAAATTCGAGGGAAAGAAAAACAAAATAGTATCGAAAGCAGAATATACTAACCTCGAATTAGAATCCATAAAGCTTAGAGAAGAACAACACTGGGTAAATCTGTATGAAGAAAGAACGAAAACCTCGAGAAGATGAAGATTGAATAGTTGCAGAGAAGATGAAGATTGAATAGTTGCAGAGAAGATGAAGGTTGAATAAAGAAAGGAAAAGATTATCTCTCCTCACTCCAGTTATTAAATAGGGAAAGGAAACAACCGGTTAACTCAAGATGTGCCGGTTAAAAGAGGAAAGAGTCAATAAGTGTAGACAGTTAAGCCCAAATTACGGAAACATGTCGGTTGAGAAGAATGTGAAGAGACGAACGGGTGCGACAGAATAACAAATTAGAATTTCTCATACCGCCCTCTCTACCAAAAGAACGATATGAGAAGAGGCAAAACGTGGGTACAAAATACCGCACACTCGTTTTACGTGCGAGGTAACTCCGTAAGCGAAATGAGAACATGACCGCATACGTTATATCCAAGATGACGAACCAGATGACGTAACCAAATCATGAGAAAGGTATGAAGATCTATGCGACAGTAAAGAAATCGTGCGACAATGATAAACTCTTGTGCGACATTGACGCACATTAGATCCGAAATTAGGGGCTTTATTAGCTGTGCTCCACTATGTAAACTCATATATAAGGAGCAGAGCGCCTTTGCAAAAGGGAGAGATCTTTTTGGGTGAGCTTAGGGAAGAATTTTAGGAGAGGGAAAGTAATTTGCTCCCCAAGTTAGGGTTTCTTCATATCTTTGTACTTGTTCTAAGATTTCAATATGATTTCTTGAGTATTTCAATATGATTTCTTAGATTATTTCATAGATTCTATTAAGGGTGAGATTTCTCGCAACTACAATTTTTTGGATGTATAATAAAGCTTTTGGGCAGTTGTGGTCTTATTGATCTTCTAAAACTTAATGGGGATTCTGGCAAATCCTACCGCCGTGAGCTTCAAGCATTTAAAATCGAAATGATAACTTTCTGTAAACCAAGGTTTCACAAAACAGTAACCATTTTGGAAAGTGCAGTTCTTATGTATCAACTGATTTCTTAGCTTTTTGTTTGTGGTTTCTGAAAATTACTTCTACTTCTTATTACCAATCAAAGTTATCAGGTGTTTTGTGTCTTGGGCACGGTAAGCAATAATGCTTGTAGCTATGGGACCTATGGCTACGGTGTTAGACTCTTAGTTGGTTGGGTCTTGACTCTTGTGTCGTTTGGTGAGTTCTCTGGGTTCTCTTTTGCCCTTCATGAGTCTTGTTTTTATCCTAATTAGCAATTCGTCATTCGGCAAATGTACGGAACGGCATACATACGAGTATTATTCGGATTCATAAAAATTGAGATCGGTCAAAAATCCGGTCAACGGTTCATGATTCGGCAATAATTCGGAACGACATACGTACGTGTGTCATTCGTTTTAGAGATATGAATTCGTCGCACATAATTCGTCCCATATATATAATAAATTGATTAACATTTGTAACCATAATATACTAATTTTTATATATTTACATTGGTTCCAAGGTGAAAAATAAGTTGTAAATGTATTATATGAGGAACATGTAGAAAATAATCAACACATGTGCGTAGAACAGTTGGTTAAATGAACTTTGAGTGGAACTAGAGGAGCCAGGTTTGAATCCCACCTCACCGTCATCTTTTTTTCTCTTGAAGAAGATGCGAAACGTCCCAACGAACCTAGCGAATTATTCGCGGATTCGAAAAGTTCCCGAATTATTCGGGAGGCTGGTATTATACACGTAGTAGGATCGGAGTTTGATCCGGACGCGAATAAAACGGTAAACCTATCAGTTCGCCGAATTGCTAACTAGGGTTTTTATCAAGAACAATAAATGAGCAAAAAAAAAAAAAAAAATTTTACCATCCATGTGTCAACTGTCAAGTGCCCCAGCCAAATATTTGAGATTGCTAATAGGTTTGCCAAATTACCTGGGGTACCAAAAGTCAAATGAGACTAAACATCTTTAACCTCTTGAATGGCACATCTCCAAGCAAATTAGCAACCCTCCATTAGCAGCCATACGAATATCGATTGAACCACAAACACAAAGATTTTGTGAAAAAAGAGAACTTCAACAATCAATAAAACAAACAAGCACAAAATCCTGCAGATTCGGTCTAATGTATGATGATTGAACCTGGTGTTGTCAAGATCAACGATTATTTGAATCTTTGTTGATCAAATGACAATAAAAATAGAATATGCCTTATTCCTAATCAAACACACACACACACACAAAAAAAAAAAAAAAAAAAAAAAAAAAAAAAAAACTCCATTAATCTGCTTTTCTTTTCATTTCCCCCAAAATTTATTGGGTTTTAGACGACAATATTATAGCAAAGACACCACCAAAAACAATCAAAATATTACACCAAACATGTTTATAACCATAATCATCGAAGACTTTCAGACGGCAGCACCAACTTCTCTAAGCTTAAGAACAAGTTCACCACTTAAATGCAATGCCATCAAACTTTCTAACCCACCAACTCTTCTTCCTCCTACATACACCACTGGCCCACCACCACCACCACCACTATTTTGCGTCGCTGGTAATGAGCTCTTCAACTCATTTTCTTCTAATTCTATAACAGTCGGATTAGCACCTAATGTATATAACAATCTTTTCATTACATGACACATACAACATGATCTTTTACTAAAAATGATCACTTGATTCTCTCTAATTAACCGCTCGATTCTCTTTTCCGTCGATTCTTCTACGTCTATCGTTAACGCGGTTTGATTGTTACTATTTGAACTACCATTTAACTCTATCCCTAACCCAAAACTTCCAGTCTCTCTTCTCATCTTTCTCAGACTCTCACTCAAAAGCTTTGAAGAGAGACCAAGATTTCAAGCTTTGTTTATTTTGGTGATTTTATAAGGGTACCATAAACTGATCAAGTACAGCTCGGGTTATTATACTACATTGCCGTCGAACCCGATGTTGAATCTACACTGTTAAGTTTTTAAGTCAACAGCTGTTATTTGATTTATAGAGTCGTACATGTTTGATCTAAGGGTGATGTCAGCGTGTAAAGTGGAGGGGAATGATGACGTAATCCAATGGGTCATCGTGCAAAATTATTGCAAATGCTGACGTGGTAAAAGTAAGTGGCAAAATGGGGTCCTTGAGAAAAGTGCACGTCAGACAAAATATCACACGTCATCCTGGCATAATCAGTCTACACGTGGTAGTACTTCTGACTTTTACTCTGACCTTTTGGACGTTAGTGGTACACGTGTACGGTTAATGTTTGGTTGTAATGTAGATGGTGGGTTGAAACAGACTACAGCGTGGATTTTGTCGTATTATTTTTTCACCTCCTGCACTTGTGGAAGTGGTGGATACCCCACCAACCATTATGTATGGTTGTTGTCCGTTTATGGTGCCTCCTCATTAGATTATGTCTGCCATGCACTGAGCCACCCAAAGATCTTCTAGACAAATCACATCAATAATTCATGCTATATGTTTTTAGGTATGAAAATTTGGTATACATTCACTATTCAGTGAAACAAAAGATATGAAGCTTAGCTGCCGATCAACAAAAAATTAAAGTATGAAGTTTAGCTAAGGTTCACGCTTGCCATTAGGTTTTACCCGCAAGTCCTTCAAGTGATCCTGCGCGCGAGCGCACAAAATAAAAAACAAAAAAAAAAGAAAAGGATTTTGTACAATTTTTTTTATCAGTAAAATAAGATGTACAAGGAAGATTTGAATTTTCACGCACAATTGCTATTTGCTCATTTGTAGTTAAATTGACACTCTTTTGCTGGACTTAAGCGCAAAAACTTTGCATGATATGCAAATATCAAATGGACCAACCATATCATAAAATCATCTAATTAAAATCAATTGACAAGCGAAGATAAATAATCTCAGTTGCTCTAACTTGGCGTTATTATTAAAAATTTGTTTGTAGCGTCGCTATCTTGCGGGGATTCAACAGAGACGCTTCACATTTGCTGTCGGGCGTTGGCATCAAGGTTTTCCCAAGACTATGCCTTGCAGAAGAAGAAGATCGAAGAACAAAAAAAAAAAAAAAAAAAAAAACTGGTCAAATTGGGGTATACGAAATTTAAACCCATCAAAACTAGTGTGCTAAGGGGCGTCTAAAAGGTGTTATAAGACTAAATTGCCCATCCTATTAATACAATAAAACAACCATGCCGACTAATACATATTCAAAAAAAAATCAGAATCTTTCTTCAAAACTCTAACTATACATGATGAAATCAAAAAAAAAAAAATGAAGAATCAAAACAAATCAAAAGTCGGCAGGGTATTTTTTTGTCGACCTTACCGACTAAAATTTAGTCGGCAAGGTATAAGGTTGAATACCGTGACGACTTTTCATCTCTGAAATTAGCAGTTACAGGGTCGTCACGGTATCTATCCCCATACCTTGCCGACTATATTTTAGTCGGCAGGTTATGAAATTAATACCTTGCCGACTATAGTTTAGTCGGCAGGTTATGAAATTAATACCTTGTCGACTAATCATGCATTTCTAGACACCTTTCTCTGTGTGTCAAAAATCCTATAGTCGGCAGGGTAGTTTTTTGTCGACCTCACCGACTTTTCATACTTTCAGAATTCCAAATGGTTATTCCTTCTATAATTTTGAGTATATAATCACTCAGCAGCTTTGCAATCCTATTTGGCTAGTGTGGTTTCATTTCCGTTACAAAAAAAAATCCTCAAAATACATAACACATAATCCATGAGTTCAATCCAAATAATACTTAATTTGAGAATTTTAATTCAACTAATTAACTAACTAAATTAACTAACCTAAACACATTATTAGTGTTAATCAGTGTTTTAAGAACCGGACCGGACCGGCCGGTTGAACCGGTAAACCAATGAACCAGTAGGGAAAAAAAGGTCCGATTCAATAGTGACCCACTAACATGTTAAAAAAACCAGTGACCCGGGTGTACCGGACGGTTAGACCAGTAACCCATGAGACCCAGTCCGGTCTGAAACTGGTTTGACTGAGATATATTAAACAGTATTAAGAAGACAAGAAAACGAATTTGAATTTACTATTCTTCTTCGTTCCAGTAAGTCATTCAAACAGAATCAATCAACGACCAATAAAATCATTCAAACAAAGTCAATCAACGACGTACCAGATTAACGAAACAAATATTATAAAATCTCTAATCAATATCGACAATCGATTTCCAACGTATACATTCATGAACCCTAATAAATCATTTTTGATAGAAATAAATAATTTAACCTAAGAACAAAGATTTCCTCTTCTTCTATTCCTCCGTTCGTCAATCAATCGGGTAACATTAGGTAGCGGTATGATTTGATAAATTGTTGGGGATTGTCTGTGAGAGTTAGTCGGTTTGAATAAAACGGTGGGTGTGAAGCAGAAAACAAAACAGAAAACGAAGAAAGAAGATGAATGACAGAAGAGACTTTCTCAAAATGGAATCTTGTAAAATAAAAATAATTACTAATTACTTAAGAATATCTCAAGCAAAGCCACGTAGGGTGGGGTGTGGGGACACTTGGGACGTTGGCAGAGATTACTTTGGAAATCTACATGGACCATATTGTACGGTAAGCTAAATTGTCTCTTATGTGTATATATACTATTGGCCCAATAAACCACTGGTTAAACCAGTTGATCCTGACCCAGTGATTTTACCGGTTTGATATCTGGTCCGGTTCTTAAAACATTTGTGTTAATTAATCAAGGGTATATTAGCCATTTTGAAAATAAATAGTTAAGGGTGTTGCGTTTTACTTCATGATGACCCGAGTTTTATCTTACTAGGTATACCCCCAATTAATCTGGGTATACCCCATCTCGTCAGGAAAAAAGGGGTCACGTTTTATTCTTTTGGAATCTTCTCGTATGTTCCTCAACCGAGGGTCCGGTGGGAGTAGAGGTGTAAACTGGGCTGTGTCAGCACGAGCACAGCCCAGCCCAGCACGCGAAAATATGAGCCCAGCCCAGCCTAGCACTTGATTTAGCCCAGCACGTTAGTTTCGTGGGCTGTGCTGGGTTAGCCTAATCGGCAAAGTAGCACAGCACAGCACGCGGCACGGATAAGCACATGGCCAAGCCCAGCACGTTAAGAAAGCACGTCATAGCATGCACAAGTACACCATATAGCAAGGCTTAATACATCACATTTTGTGTATATTTCACAAAAGAATCACTATTCTAGCTAGTTTTTGACATTTAATGCTGGCTTATTTTTATAACTACACATATAATACCTAAATATTTGGAAAATATATTTCAATATCGTTGTTATAATGCCGTTACTTATATTTGACTAGAACATTAATTTACATGACAATTATCCAATTTTATATTTGATGGGCTATTTCTTTTTATTGAATAAACTTGTTGATTTTACTTGAAATAATTTCAAATGATATGTTGTCTATTTAGATTCTCCTAATAATGTCCGACTTAATGTATACTATTAAGTGATTTCAAATTGTTTATAACACGTGTGCCAACACGGCACAACACGTTTATTCGTGTGTTGTGCCCATGGACTATGCTGTGCCTAGCTTTTTACTAGTAAAACACAGCACGGCACAACACGTTTAAATCGTTGGCACGACACGGCACAGCACGGCACATGGCACGTGAAACACGCGACTTCGTGTGCCGGCCGGCACATTTTACACCTCTAGGTGGGAGCACCAAGAAGAAAAAACATACTCCCACAAAGCCACAGGCCCGCAACTCTCTATGCCACTTGCGAGTCCAAAAATAAATAAATAATTTATGCCACTAGATTTACGTGCAGTGGAAATGTTTTGGAACTGGGATGAGACATAAAGTTATGGAATCTAGCCATAAAGTTTCTTTTACTTTTAACCGACCTATGATTACTTAATTAGAATTAACTAATACGATTAACCCTAGCCATTGGATGATGAACTTTCCAGGTGAACCATTTTCATGGATATCAAAATTCAAATTTAATAATCTTATGAACTTCTGAATCATTAATGTGCTATGAAGTATGAACCAGACGAATCATACTAATTCCGAGTTGTTTATAAAATTATTCACTAAATGTGACAAAAATCAGCAATTTTTTTAAAATGAAATTGCAGTAACCATCATTTTAAAGATTTGAGTTGGTTGAGTGTGGTGCACTCATGTCGTTTACTTTAGTACGAATAAATTCCAATATTCCATTGTCTATTAACCAGCCGGCTAACTTCTCATGGTAGCATTTTAATGTTGGTATTGTGCACTGTCAAGCAACTTCACTGCTTACTTAGCAGAGTGTCCCACATGGTTTTAGCGTATCCTGCTGTGGCAAGCTAATCAGTTCACTAAACAGCACATCTGCACATACTTATTGGCATGAATAATGTATTCATACAAGGCACGGAAAAGCCTGAAACTGACTTATTTCATAGTACTTAATTTTCATGCTTGATTTTTCTGTTCCAAATAAAATAATTGTGTGATTAGAAACCAAACAAGGTTTACATGTCCATTATGTGCTTGTATACGAACTTGGTATTGATTCAATCGAAAAGATAATCCAAATTTTATGCAATTGGTTGCTTATGAATTTACCGTATCCCCAACTAGAAGATTCTCCAAATAAGATGTTTGAGGAAACTGGGTCTCATGGATCCATGAATTACTTGCAAAGTTCTTAATGCAGTAAAAAGGAAGCTGGTTATACCCTTGATGAAAAGTTGAATCATCTAGCTTGATTGGAAGTCTCTGATTTAGAATACTGAGTCTACCTTTCTTACGAATCGGATGAAAACAATAATCAATCTAAAAGAGTGTAAGTTGCGTAACCATAGTTTTCACTAAATATGACATTTTGAAGTAAAATGAAAAACCCTTTAACCAACTATTTTCCTTAATGGCTAATTATTTCTGATTAATTAGTGTTAATTTGGATGATTAGTGGATATTTTATCAAGTTAACCCTGAAATCAGCTAATGTCAATTCATCATCAAAACATGATATCTTTTTTCTTGACAAAAGTCAACCCAGAATCGGTCGATGTTCATGTACTCGTAGACCGATTCTGGACCACGTAGACCGATTATGAGGAACGGTGCTTATAAATGTATATAGACCGATTTTCTTGAACAAAATATTCGTTCATAGTTTCGAGAAATAAACACATTACATAGTTTAGGAAATTAGCGCATTACATAGGAAAATTCAGTATGCAAATTCTTGAGTCTCACACATCAATACATCATCAATGAACCTCCGAGCACGACGGTACAACACCTCAAATAACTTGTGGTGAATGAACTTTCCTCCCCTATGTTGTATTCTCCATAGGGCATCGATTCGTTCCAGCTGAAATGAAATGAATTATTCAATGTTGTATGCAAACATTAAACGATGAGATAAGTATTAAAATCGGATCACTCAGGTTTTCAAGAGGAGGAGCTTGTGGATGATGGTCGTTCACCATTATGTTAATTTTAACATACTCTCGCATTGCTATTTTTATGTATCTGAATCGATACGCTAAGTCTCTCAATTTACTTTTTTTTTTTGGATTCGTGGTGTACTTGTAATAGTCTTCGACTCTCTTCCAAAAAATTGAATACAGTTCGTTGGGACGCTCGTGGAAGGCTGGAATGAACGAATTCACGAGCTGCATATCCTCTTGGACCTCTTCCGAATCCCAATCCATTTTCCAGGCTCTATTTGAGGAGTGGATGAAGTAGGAGTGGCTCAAAGTTGCTAGTAATGCACAACAAGAATCAGTCCACATAAGTGCTGATGTAATCCGATTCTATGTTAAAAAAACATATAGGAAAATGGGCATTTTTTGGACAAGGAATCGGTTTATGTAGCCACTTACATGAACCGGTTATAGCATTGGCAATTAACAAATCAAAGGCTACATAATCGGTTTATGTGGGCATTCACATAATCCGATTATATCAACAAAAACATACAAGAAAAATGTTCTTTCTTCTACATAGGAATCGGTATATATGAGCATTAACAAAGACCGATTCAGGTTAAATATTTCTAAACCAGAAAACACATTCAGAGCAATCGGTGGTTGTGGGCATGAACAACGACCAATTCATACAACAATCGGTCTATACGAACATTAACGTAGTTCTGTTAAAACCAAAACACTATGATTTCAGAAATTCATATTTTGAGTGATTGCATGTTGCTAAAACCTAATTTAAATTATTGTGTTGATAGAAAAGTACCTGATTAGAGCCATTTCTTCTGATTGTATTGCGCGAAGAGTTTGATCGTCTTTCGTAATCGTTTGCGGTGATGCTTGTTTATTACGAATCGCTTTACCAGATCCTGGATCCTCCGAACAAGGATAAGTATTTCCAGTGTCTTGCTTCATTCGTGGACGATTCGGCATTTTATAGAAAAAAAAAAATCGATTAATCGTTCTTTGAATCGTCGATAGTCGACGATGTTTTGGTTCAAAAATGAAAAAAAGAGGGGAGAAAAAGAAAAGAAAAATCGGTTGGTGGAGGAATAGAAATGAAATTTATTTAATTTTAGGTTTTATTATTAGGATTTGATTAGGACTGATTTGTAGTATTAAAATTTATTGAAGAGTAAATTTGTAGTTTCATAAAAATTAGATACCCCTTAGCACCTTTCTAGTTGGGAGCAAAATTTTGAAGTAATTTATCTAGCCCCCAAACTAGCCAGGTAATTAAGATGTAAACAAATATAATTTGCTTAGTTTTTTTTTTTTTTTTTTTTCCGCTGAGATCTCATTTTTGGTATAATTTGCACTTCATCGTTAAAAGAAAGAAAAACATATGTAAGAAAATTATGATGTTTTTCGAGCCATAACCATTTGCTCATTTGAATTTATCGTCACAATACTGTTCATTTATTTGACTTATGCACTAAACCTCTGCGCAACAGGTAACATACCATGAAAATTAACCAAGCGGTAGTAGTAACATGTGCATGTAAACCGGTTAGCCGTGCTAATCTTATCTCGGACATCATGGTTTGAAGTGTCGACAGTGCCGGGATCTGCGATAAGAGATGAAAAATAAAGTTAAACAGTTTCCTCAAGATCTTCTTTTACAACAAAAAAACAAAAAAGTATCCACGTTTGTTGCGTGGAATCTTCTCAAATGTTTCTCAGTCGGAAAGCTAATTAGAAATTTTTTTATTTTATTTTTTTTGTGACAAAGGGAAAATTCATTAAGAAACTATTCTAGTCACTGGAAAAGTGACTTAGAAATGAAAACAGTTACATGGATGCGTGCATAATAGCATCCCGATTACAAACCAGAGTGGACATATTAAAACCTGAAAAGATATCAATATTTATAGCCCAGTTAAACCAAAGAACTCTCATGGAGTTAGCATTTGAAAGCAAATTGGTTCTGTCAAAGATGAATTCTTCTCTAATATTCAATTCAAGATGGGGAAAGGAGACCGTATTCATATTTGGGAACATAAGTGGTGTAACGAAAGCTCACTTGCTGATCTTTGCCCTCATCTTTACAGAATTTCCATCTCTAGACGTACGTATATTAAAGACGCTTATATAGCTACCACTGCAGGTTTCAATTGGAACTTGGGCCTTAATAGTAGAAGGTTTACTGACGTTGAAATTTCCGAGCTTTGTCTTATTATCCCTAAGACTGATTGTATTGTTTTCAATCTGGACGAGAAAGACTCTTTGGTGTGGACTGGTACCTCTTCAGTTTTTTTTTTTTTTTTTTTTTTTTTTTTTTTTTTTTTTTTTTTTTTTTGTAATGTTAAGTCTGCCTATCTCAAGACCATTGTTGATACTTATACCCCTGACTTCCCTCACAAGAAGGTTTGGTCTCGTGATTGACATCAAAAAGTGTGTTTTTTCCCTTTGGAAATGTGTTCTAAACAGGCTGCCTACTTTGGATAATCTCCATCAAAAGAATTCTGCTCTCGTCTTAGGTAGCGGAAACACCATTCCTAATATTTGTTGTCTTTGAAATTTTTATCCAGAGACGAATGTTCATTTATTCCTTGAGTGTCCCTTATCTATTCAAATCTGGAATTCTTCCGGGCTGGATGCTGGTTAGTCTATCAATCTTGCTGGTTCGATTCTGGATGTTACTAAGACGTGGTCAACTTCTGGTTTATCAGTTCGCGGTAAAGAGATCTAGAAGCGTTTACCTCCGATTATTCTTTGGGTTATATGGCTTGACAGAAACGATTGGACTTTCAACAAAAGAGAGAGAAAGGTTGAGGTGTTGTTTAATGACATTAAAATCAAAGTCTTTTCGTGGACTTCTTATTCCCCATGTATGTCAGGCGTTTTCATTGGAAATGTTACTGCTAAGTGGCTGGAACTTTTCTTTGAACCCCCATAATTTGAGTGTATGTTTTTTTGCTTTCTTTCTGACTTTGGTTTAGCATGTGTTGTTTCTTAACTGTTGGTTGTCTGCTGCCTTTTCCTTTTGGGTTTCGCTTTCCATTTTTGATATATTCTTTTCTTTATTGAGCAAAAAAAAAAAAAAAAAACTTTTGGAGTACGTGAGACAAGAACCTAAGGGATTTATAGACTATAGCCACTAAGTGTGTTTTAACCACCCTATAATTACTTAAATAGAATTAACTAATACTATAGAACTTCAGAGTTCAGCCCTTAGAAGATGAACTTTTTAAGTAAACCATTTTCATGGATGTCGAAATCAAATTTAAACATCTTAATCAAATGTATTATGAACATGTAGAATCAAACTTGTTTTGAGTATACAATTATTTACGAAATGTGATAAAAATCAGCACATTTATTTAACGAAAAAAGAACTTGAAATGAAATCACAACAAACATTAATTTAAAATTATCGAGTTGGTTGTGTAGAACCTAGTTAGCAATTTTCTGATTTTTTGGAATGTACTCAGAATGCTCATATTTTTGACCTTCCTTATTCTGGTAATTATTTTACTTGGTGTAATCAACAAGTGGGTGAAGATAGAGTGGTTGCTAAGATTGATAGAGTTCTTATCAACTTTGAGTGGATCACTCAATTTCAAGACTCTATGGCTGAATTCTTGGTCCTAGGTATCTCTGATCATTCGCCTATTGTGGTTACCTGTTTTGAGGGGAGGTGGCAATGTCCTCCTCCATTTAGGTTTTGTAATTTTCTTGTTAAAGATCTTGATTTTTTAAAGATTGTGGAGTTGGAATGGAAGAAAGGTGTTAGGGGCAATCCTATGGTTATTCTTGTTACTAAGCTCAAAAGGGTGAAGAAGAAACTTATTGAGTTAAGGAAGGCTAAGTTTTCTAATTTGTCAGCACAAACTATTGAGGCTAAGAGGGTTATGGAATCTCTTCAGGACCAACTCCAAGCTGAACCGTTTAATAGTTATGTGGCCAGTTTTTAGAGAGAAGCGGTGAGAAGCTTTTCAAAATTTTCTAGATTTGATGCTTCCTTAGCTAAGAAGAGATCTAAAGTTAAATGGATGTAGGTGGGTGATTCGAATATGCGGTTTTTTCATAATTCTATTAAAGAAAGAAGATCGAGGAACAATATCCTTTCTCTTCTTGCTAGATCTGGTGATAGGTTAGAAGATGACAAGGGTATTTCCTTTGAGTGCGTGGATTTCTATGAAGACCTGTTCAATAATTCTACTGTTGTTTGTGATACGAAGGGTATTCTTCAGTCCTTACAGTTTGAAAGGGTTTTATGTACTGATGATGCTGAGAAGTTGATTGCCCCAGATTCTAGAGGAGGTGGTGTTTGCGTTGTCTACTATTCACTCAAGTAAGTCACCTGGCCCGGATAGGTTTTCGAGCCTTTTCTTTAAGTCTGCTTGGTCTATAGTTGGTGATGATTTTATTGTGGCTATTTTGAATTTCTTCAATAAAGGTAAACTGTTGAGGGAAGTAAATTGCACTTTTCTTACCTTAGTTGCTAAGTGTGATAATCCTAACAGTGTGAAAGATTTTAGACCAATCTCATGTTGTAATGTCATTTATAAGTGTATTGCTAAGATCTTGGCTCTTAGGATGAAGGATTTTATGGGTGATCTAATTAGTTCCAACCAGTCTGCGTTTGTCTCGGGTCATGCTATTCAAGACAATGTATTGCTTGCCCATGAATTGGTCAGAAACTATAATAGAGGAAATGGTGTTGCTAAGTGTGCTTTGAAGATTGATTTACATAAGGCCTATGATTCAGTTAGCTGGGAGGCTGTTATTGGGGCTATAGAGAAGTTTGGTTTTCCTTCATCCTTTATTAATTGGGTGCAGTTACATATTTCTTCTTCTAAGTTTTCTGTTATGATAAATGGTTCTCCGTTTGGTTTCTTTGGGACTAATAGAGGGTTGAGACAAGGTTGTCCTCCATCTCCTTATCTATTTGTTATTTTCATGGAAGTTTTTAGTGCCCTGATGCTTAAACATGTACAGTTGGGGGTGATTGGTTTTTATCCTAAATGTAAATTTGCGACTTTGACTCACTTGCGTTTCGCCGATGATGTCATGGTGTTTTTAAAGGTTCTGTGGAGGTTGTTGCTTGTGTTAATCAAGTGCTTAAAGACTTTAGTTCTTGTACGGTATTGGAGGTGAGTATGCATAAAACTTCTTTATTTCATTCAGCGGTGCAGGATTATATGTTACCTCTTATTCTTCAATGTTTTGGTTGTTCTGAAGGAATTTTGCCTGTTAGATACTTGGGGGTCCCCTTAGTCTCTACTAGACTATCCTACAATGACTGCATGCCTTTGCTTGCTAAGGTCACTAAACGTGTTAAATCCTGGAAGACTAGGTTTTTGACGTATACTGGTAGATTGTTGCTTATTAAAGATGTTCTAATTGGTATGATCTATTTTTGTTTTCGTGTTTCGTCCTCCCTAAGAGAGTTCTCAAAGAGTTGAATACTATTTTTAAACGTTTCTTGTGGGATGGTCCTGATATGGGTATACGTCAAAATCCTGTTAATTGGCCCCATATCTGTCTTCCTTTTTCTGAAGGGGGTTTGGGAGTGAAAGATTTAGAGTCTACAAATATTGCAGCTAATCTTTGGCATATTTTGGACTTGGTGTCAGGGAAGAATACTGTTTGGACTAAGTGGATGAAGGTTAATTTGGTTAAGACCAAGGATTTTGGACTATGTCTGTCCTTCGAGACTGTTCTTGGAGATGGCGTCGTATTCTTGAATGTAAAGAAATTGCTAAGCCTTTTCTGCTTACGGTGGTTGGTAACGGAAAGGATACTAGTTTTATTTTTGGATTTTGGCATCCTAGGGGAAGGCTCTGTGATTGGTTCCCAGTTGAGGCTATTCATTATGTGGTTAATCAGGGGAAGCATCTGGTTTCAGATTTTGTAAATGAAGGAGGATAGGATCTTTCTAGCATTAAAGGGTTGGATTCTTCTATGTGTAATGAGTTTGCGAAGATTAAGTTTGATCTTCAGGAAACTGATTCTATTGTTTGGAAGGCTAGCAAATATATGAATTTTTCTATGAAGGAAACCTATTTTGTTATTGCTCATTCTAGCCCTAAAGTTGGATGGTCCAAATTGACATGGTTTAAAGGGATGATACCTAAACACTCATTTATAGGTTGGCTTGCTGTTAATAAAAGATTGAAGACTCGATGTAGGATATTACAGTGGGGAGTTGTATCTGATGCTTCTTGTTTGTTGTGCAATGATGCCCCTGAGGATGAAGATCACCTGTTTTGTAAATGCAGTTTTGCATATGGGATATGGCAGGGTCTTCTGTATAAAAATGGGTTTTGTCAGGGGTTTTCTTCCTTCTTGGGATCAGGAATAAGGTTGGTGTGCTGATCATTTTGTTGGCGAAGGGGCTGTAAATTCAATCAGAAAATTATCTTTGAACAGTTTCTTGTATCATGTCTGGAAGGAGCGCAATAAGATATTGCATGGGGTTAGTTCCAATACTGCTGATACTGTCAGCTACCTTATTGTTGCAGATGTAAGGTTGAAGGTTGAGTCAGGGAATTTCCCTGTCATTGATTCTCCCTATGTGAGATCCTTTCTTAACAGATGGAGTGTTAGCTGTAAGCTGGTTCAGAAGAAGATTATTACTTGCAGGTGGTTGTTTCCTTCTAATGATGAGGTGATGATCAATATTGATGGATCCAGGGGTGATGATTCTGGTGGTTTTAGTGCTATTCTTAGAGACCATTCTGGCAAAACCATCGCAGCTGCTAAAGGAGGTTCTGGTCCTGAGTCTGTTGTTACTCTTGAACTTAAGGGTGCTGACCTAGCAATGGTCCTTGCAAGATCAAAGAGCATGCCCAGAATTCATATTTGTACCGACTCGATGGCTGTTTATAATCTTTTTAATGGTAAGAACTCTAAGCCATGTTGGGAGGATATTCACCTCTGGAGACGTATTAATCAGATCAAGCGGTGGTTTAGAAGGGTTAAAGTGAGTCATGTGTTTACAGAAACAAATCGTACAGCTGATTTACTAGCTACTACACACCCTTCTGAAGAGTTTGTGGAACTTGATCCTGGGGAGTTTAGTCCAGAGTTGCTACAGATATTGGAAGAGGATAGTAATCTTAAAACTTATTTTCGATCTTAATTGTTTTTGTGTTTTTCTGTTTTGGTTAGGGTGTCCTTAACCCTGCGGATTATATCAAAAAAAAAAAAAAACTTGTTTTGAGCATAAAATTATTTACCAAATGTGACAAAAATCAACTCATTTATTTAACGAAAAAAGAACTTGAAATGAAATCGCAACAAACATTAATTTAAAATTATCGAGTAGGTTGTGTAGAATGGACTCATGTTATTTAGGACAAACAAATTCCACTATAAACCTGCCTAACATGTCATGGTGCATTTCAATATTGAAGTGTACCTCTGAGACTTTGTCCTCGTCTCGTGTGGTCCATTTTAAGAGATCTTTTAACAAAAGGAGAAGTGCAAAATGTGCTGTGCGCTAGTACAATTATGACGCAATAAAGAAAATTAGAGTTACAAAAGCAAAATACATATTGCACACATGTATCAACAAACGGCACAGCAAGGCATAATATACCAAGGACTAGGAGCACGTATTGTGGCGAATCAAAAAAACATGATTATCAAACATTGGCTCCGCAGGGTTGATGTTTTCTTTGTGCACTTTGATAACAAATGTTAATTTCATACTTATCGACCAAACTTGGACTTGCCAGCGAAATGGTTACTGATATGATAGTATATAATACTTGACCCTCATCAAATCAAATAGTTAAGTATTTTGTGTTTTTATTTTTGTGTAGAACGCACTCATATACCCCTCTTTAAGGCGCAAGCTTAATTGAAATCCTTACTCTTTTTTTGGTTCACCAAACGGATTAGGGACTAAAATGTTACACAAAATAGGAACTGTTTAGTTAAAAAATATAAATAAGGACTGAAATGTTTAACCGAATAGGAACTTAAAAATAATAATATATGAAATCGTTTATTTATAGAAATGCCATTTTTATAAAAATAAAAATAAATATTTTAAAACTTCGTATCATCCAAATGGTACGTCGGATTTTTGTGAATTTTATATATTTGGAAAGATCTTTCAATCACCTACACAACGAGTATAAACAACCATATCAAATTTTTACTTTTTAATATATTTATAGTTCTCCGAAAAAATAGCTATAATTTAAAGGTAAATTGAAAGAGCTTATGTACTTTTTATATGTTGCCTATATAATGCTCCAATACTTCACTTGATATACTATAAAATTACTTAGAAGAATCTATAGATTTTAGTTTCAATACGAATGATTACCTCCGTTTCATTAAAAGTGATACTTTAATATATTTTTTTTCTTTCCATTTTTACCTAATATTAGGCTAAATTGAAAAGTAAAATGAAGGTATCACACTTCAGAAATGGAATGAAAAATAAATGTTGCCGACGTGCATCGCACGTGCCCACTATTTGTGTTGTTTAGGACAAACAAATTCCACTATCAGAACCCGCTAACATGTCATGGTGCATTTCAATATCGGTAGTGTACCTCCTTGTCTCATGTGGTCCATTTTAAGAGATCTTTTAACAAAAGGAGAAGTGCAAAATGTTTTGTGCAGTGCTGACTTAGCCTTTTTAAAGTAAGGGAGATAATGGAAATAGCAATTTTACAAAATCTAGGTAGTCCTCATGTGGCTCCCCCACTGGATGCAAATAATTCATGTTGCTTTTACTTGGCATCGTGCGTCACTGATAATCTGCGACGTAGTTTTCCTCTTTTGAAGGGGTTTTTAGCCAAGTAATCGTCGGCAACAATGTTTTTTTTCATATTTTATCCTCTTGAGAAAAAAACAAAGAAAACAAAAAAAGCACGTTTTGTCCCATGGAATCTTCTCTTATGGTTCTCGACCGGAGAGAGCACGAAGAAGAAAAAACATCCCCCACAACTATTTACGCCACTTGATTTGCGCATCTCTAGTGGAAATGTTTTGGAACATAAAGTTATGGAATCTAGCCATAAAGTTTGTTTTAGCCGACCTATGATTACTTAATTAGAATTAACTAGTACCGTTAACCCCAGCCATTAGATGATGAACTTTTTAAGTAAACCATTTGTTTTCATGGATGTCAAAATCAAATCAAATTTAATAATCTTAATGGACTTCTGAATGGTTAATGTGCTATGAACCAGACGAATCATACTCATTCCGAGTTGTTTATGAAATTATGTACTAAATGTGACAAAAATCAGTAATTTTTTTTTAGGAATATATATAATAATAGGTCTGTTCTGGACCCTCATTTTCAAATTTAGGTCATTTTTTTTTTTCTTACCAATTTAGGCCAATTAAATAGATTCCATCCAAATTCGATATTTCAGTCAATATCCCGTGGAAACTGGTCAATATCTCTTCAAAATATCGTATAGCGATATATCGTGGAGGTACATTACGAAAATATCCTTTCGGTACTTTGTTAGTAACAAAAGATGGGTTTTGGGTTAAGAGTTTGAGTCCATGGAGTTTTTGACACAGATTTTGAAGCCGAAAGAAAATGGAGGGAAGAGATTGAGCAGTAACAAATGGAATTGGGGATGTATTCAGATCTGTTCTGTCAGTGATTGATTAGTAAAATAAGAATAAAGGGTTTTGCTGGTAGATTGAAGTTTGGTTGGAAACAAGAACAGATAGATGTTGATGTTGTTTCGTGAGAAGATGATGTAAAGGAAAATGGGTTCAGAGAAGGTAAGTGTATGCAGGGTCGGAGTTTGGCTAGTGATATTGTGGTGATCAAACATGGTAGACAGGAGTAGTTGCTGTTGAAGATTGTGATTCATCGGAAAAGATGTTGATGCTGAGTTGTTTCAAAAATGTTTAAGAATGATTGAATGGGTTGTATGATTGCAATTGCAGGGAAGGAGATTAATGGGTTTTGAGAGCAACAACAACTACGTAATCTGTGTGAACACAAAAATGCATATCAGGTGTTTGTTCAAATGCCTGAATGGTTTATTCACTATCAAGAGTTGTTAGTCTTTTCATAGCTCGAGGCAGTGGTGAATGAGTGAGTCTTGGAAAGGATGATGTGGCTGCCAAACATGAAGAAACTGAACTATTGGCCAGCTAGCTATGGCTCGTATGGTTCTCAAGAACATATCAGAAGTGGCCTGAGACTGTGATCAGTATCTGGAGGTGGTTTTGAGTTGAGTTTTTCCGAGAAGTGAGATGATTAAGAAAATGGTGCTGAGAATGGATGAGCTTAGATTGCTTTTAATATATGATTTAAGTTGAGAAAGAACAAGGCAGAAATGGGTTGAACTCGTGGTGGTTTTGGTTATGGAATTGTCATGATTTCCCAGCCGGAAAAAAACAGTGAAGAACATCAACTGCTGCCATTGATTTTGGTAGTGAAGGAAGGGGTTAAATGAAGTTTTTGAAGTTCAGAGAAACAAGGAAGTTGGGTTATGGCTTGATTCGAATTTGAGAATGTCTAGGTAAGAGTTTTGAAGAGGGAAACCATGTGAAAAACTGAACCTATTGATGTGGGAAGAAGAGTTATTCCTGCCATTGATGTTTGAAGAGATTAATGTATATTTTATAGGTTTGAATGAATTAGAAATGAGAGTTATCGTGGAAGTGAATTACTTTGCAGGGAAGGAGATAAAATCTGGTCTTGGAAATCAAGCGAGAGTTCATCTCCTAAGCATCAGCGCGCACGAGGTGCTTGTTAACTCTTGTTTCCGCCTCAACTGAAGTAGCTTTGCCGTCAGTTAGATACTGCTTCTGATAGATAATTGTGTAGGGTTAGAGAGAATTCGAAGGCAGAAAGGAGATGAGTCAGGGGTTCGAGTTAATAACAGTTTTGGGAAAGTTTTTTTTGGCTAAAATTCAGTTAAAAACAAGTCTGTTGTTGCCGCCGATATTACAGATGAACAAAAGAGATATAGAGGTGAACAGGGTTTATACAAGATTCGGGAACATGGTGTCTATCTGATTCGAACTTTCAGCAAGGGAATTGAGCTAGCAAGGGAATTAAGCTATAAAAGAAGAACACAGCTGAAGAAAGAGAACTCTAACACCCCCTCTACGACTGCTATCACCACATCCAACAGAGAGGAGCAAGAGAGATATGGTTAGAGTATATGTTGTGCTTGATGAATAATGGATAGGTCAAGAGATGGGTGTTGCTGCTAGTTATGGGTTTGATGAATTACAGGCCATGGCGCTTACACATTTGCAACTCGGACCAAACAGCCGAGTCAGGCTAGCTAACTCGGTCAGATATGAAAAAAAATAGTGACACAGACTTAAACCAGCGATTCAAAGGACTATTATGTCTTTGTAGGTCTACTTAGCTGGGCTAACTTCCATCCATCGAGCCTAGTTTTGTAAGAAATAAAAAAACTGGCCTAATTTTGTAAACCATAAGAAAAACAGGCCTATTTTTATAAAAAGCCCAATTTTATAAAATGAAATTGCAATAAACATCATTTGAAAGATATGGAGTTGGTTGTGTGGGGTGCACTCATGTTGTTTCGTACCAATAAATTCCATTATATAACCAGCTAACATGTCATGGTGCATTTCAATGTGGCAGTATGCACTTTAGGCAACTGCACATGGTTTTAGCGTACCTTGCTGTGATAAAGCTAATCAGTTCAAAGCAGCACATACAAGCACAAATGTATCAAGACACATACACTGCATGACTGCAAGGTAAAACGTGAAATGAGGCTGACTTGTTTCGTGCTTAATTTTTTTGTTTCAAATAAATGTGTGATTAGAAAACAAACAAGGTTTACATGTACATTATGTGCTTGTATATAAACTTGACATGGTTTTCAGCCGAAAAAGGAAAAGATAATCCAATTTTAATGCATTCGGTTTCTTATGAATTTATCCAATCCCCAATTAGAAGATTCTCCAAATAAGATGTACGAGGAAACTGGGTTCCATGGATTCACCAAACACTTATCAAGTTCTTATTCCAGTCAAAAAGCCGGGTATATCTTTGGTGAAGGGTCCTATCATCTAGCTTGATAGGAATTTTGATCAGTTAATAATTTCTATCAGGTGAACTCTGCATGGCTGGTTTGTTAACACCGAGCGGCAGTAGCAACATGTGAATGTAAACTGGTAAGCCGTGCTAATCCTACCTCGGACATCATAGTGTGAAGTGTCGACAGAGCCGGGGTCTGCAATAAGAGATGGAAAAAAAAAAGTTAAACAATTTCCTCAGAATCTTTTGGAGTACGCGGCTTAATTTCTTCCTTGGAATTTTTTTCAAATGTTTTTCAGTCGGGCGAGGGAAAAGGAAGAAAAAACCCTAGTCCAACATACCCTATTAGTATATTAACCGGAAATCTTTTGGAGTACGTGAGAGTGAGACAAGAACCTATGGGATTTATAGACTACAGCCATTAAGTGTGTTATAACTAAGAACCAGTAGAATCAAACTTGTTTTGAGCGTAAAATTATTTAGGAAATGCGACAAAAATCAACACATTTATCTAACATTAATTTAAAAACATAAAAAATAACTTAAAATGAAATTGCAACAAACATTAATTTAAAATTATGGAGTTGGTTGTGTTGAATGGCACTGATGTTGTTTAGGACAAACGAACTCCACTATCAGAACCCGCTAACATGTCATGGTGCATTTCAGTATCGGTAGTGTACCTCCGGTGAGTTTGTCCTTGTCTCATGTGGTCCATTTTAACAAAAGGAGAAGTTAAAAATGTGCTGCGCTAGTACAATTATGACGCAATAAAGAAGATTAAAGTTACAAAAGCAGAATACACTATCTAGTATCTAGCAATGTGGCCCACATGGTTTTATTAACCAGCACATATTCCACGAATGTATCAACAAACGGCTCGGCACGGAAAAATATACCAAGAAGCACGTATTAATATTAATACACGAAAAAAAGGGTCGTCTTAGATTCGATAGTGGCGAATCATCAAACATTGGTTACGCAGGGTTCATGTTTTCTTTGTGCACCTTGATAACAAATGTTTATTTCATACTTATCGACCAAACATTGGACTTCCCAGCGAAATGGTTACTGATATGATAGTGTAAATTTTAATATTTAGTTAGCACTCATCAAATCAAACAGTTCCCAGTTTGATCTGTCATCCGGTATTGAGTTGAGTTGTGTGCCCATAACTACCTTGTGTTTTTATTTTTGTGTACTGTCACGCTCAATCAGTTTTTAAAAGTGAAACCAGATAATAAACAAATTTCGTATTTACACAATTGTGCATATATTTACTCCATTAACCATATCAAAATGTGAAGACATTGTTCCATATCTCAAGAGATTTCTTCTATCTCATTGGTAAATTATTTTTTAGAGTATAAAGAATGAGATGTCTGAGGAAAATGAATCCCCAAAGGTGTTGGGGTTGAGAGTCCGTCTGAATTTCCCATACACTTTTTTATTTATCATCTATTATGTACTGGGTTTCTAAAGACTGTTTCGCACTACCTGTTTTGTCGATATTTAATCAAATAATTTGACACTATTTAGTCTTTGACTCGGATATTAAGTGAATTTGATTTGCTAGCAAGTTTGTATTAATTAGCAAATGTCATAAATCCCTCACCCCATTTTGGATTAATCTGGCTTGAGCAAACTGCTACTCCCTACCTATAGGATTTATAGTCGGAATTTTCAAGTATAATGGTTAAAGAAAAGTCTATGCTTCATAAAAATTCTTGCGTTTACTTGTTTTGCCTAAATTTTTTTTTACGAAAACTAGAAGCATTAAATTAGTTTTACTGATATACATCTATCATAAATAAGGGTCTATACGGAAAAAAATTGTTTTGGAGATAAAATTCCACTTATCTAGTTGGACAAGCCAAATCCAAAACTCTGCCTATAAAACTTGGACGAAGGAAGTACCTGTAGCCTGCAAGATTTTAGACGAGGATTTTTTTAAAACTAAGTCATTTTTGTCTTTTTATAAACAAATTGATCGAATATGAAGCATATATTTAATTTTCTAGAACGGCTTCTTAGCTACCGGTTTTCTTTGTGTTTTTCCTAATGTGATTTCAAGCTTTGTTTATGTTAGTGATTTTATAAGGGTACCATAAACTGATCAAGCTTGCCATTAGGTTTTACGTGACCCCGCAAGTGCTTCAGGTCGAGGGATATTCTTGTGGCACCTACTAATTGTTAGGGAAAAGCAAGATATTTCACACTCCATCGCAGCTTACAGCTTATTTGCATTTAATTGTTTGCACACTGTGCAATATACCGTATCGACTAACCATGCCGACTCGTCTGTCTGATCAGGTATGTTGTGATATTGATTTTAACATATTCTAACATCATGATTTGGAGGGGTTGGGCCGCGCATGTCGTGCTTGGATTTACATTTGCTTTCTGCGTACAAACAAGAAATAAAACGAAATGAGTTCCACACTGTATGCATATATTTAAAAGATAAAATCATTAATATTATTTTGAAGAAACTTTAAATCAATTGTGAAATGAATGTAAATGACTCGTGTTGCTAAGTTATCGTAGTTCTTTTACTTGGCACCGGGCTGCAAATGACTCATGTTGCTTTTATTTGGCATCGGGCTGCAAATGATAATCTGTGATGTAGTTAATTTCCTCTTTTTGAAGGGGTTAATTTTAGTTAAATTATCGTCGGCAACACTGTTTTTCAAATATTTTATCCCCTTGAGAAAAAAATAAAAACCAAAAAGCACGTTTTGTCCCAAGGAATCTTCTCTTATGTTCCTCGGCGGGAGAGAGCACGAAAAAGAAAAAACATACTCCCACAAGGCCACAACTATTTACGCCACTAGATTTGCGCATCTCTAGTGGAAATGTTTTGGGACATAAAGTTATGGAATCTAGCCATAAAGTTTGTTTTAGCCGACCTATGATTACTTGATTAGAATTAACTGATACTATTAACCCAGCCATTAGATGATGAACCTTTTAAGTAAACAATTTTCATGGATGTCAAAATCAAATTTAAGTAATTAAGCCATTTTATCGAGTTGGTGGTCTGTGGTGTACTCGTGTTGTTTAGCACGAACAAATTCCATTATCTAACCTAAGGTAGTCAATATTGGTTGTACATGCCGATATTACAGGTTTTTATCGGATATCGGAAAATACCTGTACGATATCGAAAATATCGGCGATATAAAGACGAAATGATATTATCGGTTGTACAGGCCGGTATAGACCGAAATATCGGTTTTACTTGTACACCGATAATATCGGTTTCGTGAATAAATTTTTCATCAACATGCATCTAGTATTTACAGACAGGTACAATGTCAATTGGAGAAATATAAAAGATATGGTAGGATATAAGATGGAAACCATATTTCGATTGCAAGGCAGAGAAATATAAAAGATAAATATGAAGGATAACAAAAAAGTTTTACTGGCATAATGGGACAACAATCACAACGTTGGTTAAAAGCTTCTCCAATGGCATGTGTGTGGATATAAATGTCAAAATCCACCTAGGATACACATCCATTTTTTCTAAAATCATTTTCCAACCCTGATGTCTTAAACCAATGTATAGATGACTTTGGGTAGACATTGTCAAGGTGAATGTCTAGTTTTAGACATTTCCCTTGACATTGTCTACCATTCTAGTCAACTTTTACTTAATTGAATTGACTTTAATATATTAACTAACTATTTTTAACTCTAATAAAATCTTAATTATGGAAAATAAAAGTTATACTAATTAAAAGAAGATGTTACATGCAATACTGTTGGAGATGGATTTTTTTCTCTCCCAAATTTTAAGGAAAAATAGATTGAGGATGTCTTATTTGTGTTGCCACATAGGAAACACACACAATGATCATTGGAGAAGCTCTAATAAACCACCTTGTATTTTGGAAATTTGAGATATGTGTATGATTCTTATTATTTTTTGCTATGATTTTATAATTATTTGAAATTTTATATTAAATGATGTATCGCCTGTAAAAACAGATATTATCATTTGTATAGGTGTATAAGACCTGACCGATACGATACCGATACGCGATATTAACCATCTTGATCTAACCAAAAATAAATAAAAAATGTCATGGACTTATGGTGCATTTCGATCTTGGTAGTTGGTAGTATGCACTGTCAAGCAACTTCACTGGTTAGCACAGTGTCGCACATGGTTTTAGCATACTTAGCCGTGATAAGGTTACCAGTTCATTAAGAAGCACAAATTCATCAATACATTGCAATGACTACTAGGTAAAGCATGAAACGTGGCTGACCTATTTCATGCTTAATTTTTTTTCGTTTCAAATAAGCGTCTGATCAGAAAACAAACGAGGTTTACATGTCCATTATGTGCTTGTATATAAACTTGATATTGATTCAATCCAAAAAGGAAAAGATAATACAAATTTTATGCATTCAGTTTCTTATGAATTCGGGCTCAGAGGGGTCCGTCGGTTCAAACGTTTTATCGTATCCCTAACTAAAAGATTTTTCAAATAACATGTTCGAGGAAACTGGGTTCCATGGATCCATGAAATACTTGTTCTTATTCGAGTCAAAAACAAACTGGTTATACCTTTGCCAAGGATTGAATCAAGCTGGGAACTCTTGGATTATAAAACTGAGTCTACCTTTCTCATGAAGGGGATGCAGACAATAATGTGTCACCATGGTTTTCACATGTATTTGATTTGATTTATTTCAATAAATTAAGATGTAAACAAATTTTGATGTTTTTGGAGCCATTACCATTTTCTCAAAATAAAATAAAATAAAATGGCATAGTGCTGTTCATTTATTTGATTTATGTGCTTAACTTGTGCGCAGCGGGTAACATACGTACCATAACGATTAACCGAGCTGTAGTAGCAACATGTGCATGTAAACCAGTAAGCCGTGCTAATCCTATCTCGAAAATCTTGGTTTGAAGTGTCGACAGAGCCGGGATCTGTAATAAGAGATGGGAAGAAAAAAGTTACACAATTTCCTCAACGATATGTTAAATAAACCGAGGGAAAAATCACGAGATTATCACCTGAAATAGAAAAGCGGACTCTACTTTCGTACTCACCGATCGCGATGCTAAGCACACAGACAGACCGTCAGATTGTTTCTCGGGAGGAGGGCAAAAGAAGAAAAAAACCTTAGTCCAACATACCCTATTAGTCTATTAACTGGAAATCTTTTGGAGTACTGAGACAAGAACCTATGGGATTTATAGACTATAGCCATTAAGTGTGTTTTAACCACCCTATGATTACTTAAATAGAATTAACAGATACTATTACTCCTGTATAGAACTTCAGAGTTCAGCCCTTAGAAGAAGAACTTTTAAAGTAAACCATTTTCATGGATGTCGAAATCAAATTTAAAGTTCTTAATCAAATGTATTATGAACCAGTAGAATCAAACTTGTTTTGAGCATAAAACTATTTACGAAATGTGATAAAATTCTAACACATTTATCTAACGAAAAAATAACTTAAAATGAAATCGCAACAAACATTAATTTAAATTTATCGAGTTGGTTGTGTTGAATGCACTCATGTTGTTTAGGACAAACAAATTCCACTATCAAACCTGCTAACATGTCATGGTGCATTTCATTATCGGTAGTGTAAAATAGGAGAATTCCAAAATGTGTTGTGCTAGTACGATTATGATGCAATAAAGAAGATTAAAGGTATCTAGCAAAGTGTCACACATGGTTTTAGTCTGCCTTGTTGTTATGGTACGCTAGTCAGTTTATTAAGCAGCACATATGGCACAAATGTATCAAGAAACGGCGCGGCACCGTAAAATATACCAAGAGGCACGTATTAATACACGAAAAAAGGTCGTCTTAGAGTCAATAGTGGCGAATCAAAAAACAAGCTCCATCATCTGTACGTTTCGTGTTTTCTTTGTGCACTTTGATATTAAATTTTAAGTTCATACTTCATTCATGCTCAGTTTTCTCCATTTCAAGTAAATGTGAGGTTAGAGAATAAACAAGGTTTCCATGTACATTATAATGTGCTAATATATGTACCTGATAAGAACTGATCCAACACAAAGCGTAAAGATAATCCACTTACTGATTTCCTTATGAATTTCTCATATTTTCATTTCGAAGCTTTACGAAATAAGATGCTTGAGGAAACTGCGTTCCATGGATCCATACCATGAACTTCTCCCCGTGTCCCAGAAATGAAGTTACAGTTCGTTTTGAGCATTGCATTATTTAAGATGATATGAATGCTGGACAAGTGGAATTATACGAAATTTCAGACGCCACTTCGTTTTCCTGTCTAGGTTGGCTGTTACCATTACATTATTTAAGATGATGCTAATATTGGAAATTTCGATTAGAAAGAAATTGTACAATTTTCACATTAATCCTTAATGTAGGTTTCGGGAGAAGTATTATTAGAAACTTACCAAGGAAGATCTTAGGTGATAATTAACACATTCACAGCTCTTTTGTAAAGTTTGATCAAGCTGTTGGTGCCAACAAGGTACGTTTCTAAAGTGTAGTTTGCTTGTTGTAATGCATGCCTTGCTCAAGTATTAGTGCCGTTGGATTGGATTAAAACTGGAATTATGAAACATATCCTCAGCAAGTGAGTCAGATAAACTGAGTTACGAGGCTTCATGCAGACAAGTAATGAACAGCCTCCTTCAAATAATACATCGACCAAACTTGGACTTCCCAACGAAATGGTTACTGATTGGCACTCGCCAAATCAAACAGTTCACAATTTGACCTGTCATCCGGTATTGAATTCAACTGTCTCTCCCATAACTATCTTGTGTTTTTCAAAGATAAAAACATGCATGAACTGTCACGCTCAATCAATGTTTAAAAGTGAGACCAGATAATAAACGACATAAGTGTGCTTATATTTACTCCATTAGCCATAGCAAAATGTGAAGATTTTTATCCATATCTTTAGATTTTTTTTTTTTTTTTTGAAGCATGAAATTTCATTAAACTATTAAAAGGCTATTACAAGATTGTATATGATACCCGTAGGCTCAAATACAGTTGGACCGATATGCCAAGAAATTACAGTAACATGTATTGAGGCGAAATACAAACAGTATTTTCCGGATCCCAAATGCAACAGTGGTAGTTGGAATTGGCGAGGATGAGGTTGTCAAGGCTCCGTAGGGCTTCGACGAATGCTTTCCATAAGAAAAACTGTACTTTTTATGGATATAATTGTATCCATAAGAACTTGGTTGGTGGTGATGTGGTTTGTTGCTATTGATCCGAGATGCTGCTTAGTCCTTTGTCTCCAGATGATGCGGAGTATTGCTCAATCAATTTCTGCCTACCTTCTTGAATAACGGCTTTGTCCATTACTTCAAACTGCGTCTTTAGTTTTGAGTGAATGTTGAAGTAGAATCCAATATTTGCCCTCGACGGTATAAGCTAATAAACACTACTACTGCTAAAGATACTATTGTTACTACTAATGAAAAACTTAAACTGAGAAAACAAAATAGATTACAGACTAGAGTGAGATAAACAAAGGTAAATAAAAGAGTACAACTTTGCTCGAAAAGTAAAAATAACTAAATTGAAAAAACGATTGTCGAGCTCACCGGCCGACTTGATTAGATTTTATGCTTGCTTATGTAAGATAGAATGAAGCTGAATCTGTGATCCAATCCTCGGATTTCAACACTCAGAGATTTCGACATGTTGAGGTGCTGAATATGATGATTGCAAAGAAAGATATGTCACCTTGGTCAAGACTTACAGATGGACTGGAAATCTTAAAGAGGACCAAAGTGAGTAAATGGCTTGCGGTAGGTTCCATCAGAAATGCATTAAGGCTTATAAGAGGTTAATTATGAAGCTGAAGATGAGTACTGTCAATCTGGATGAGTGAGGGAACTGAATTTTTTTTGGCTAAAATCTGAGTATTGGTGCATAAGTTTAAGTATGCTGGGCATGAAAACAGTGATGCTGTTTTGAGGGCACACTGGTCAAATCTCAATACTGTTTTTCAGAGACTAAAATGATAAACCCAAATCATGAAAGGCCTCCAAAAGGACTCAATCGATACCGAAAACAAACTAGGACTCAATCGATACTGAAAACGACCAGTACCTTGGAAAAAACTAAAATACGAAATCAAAAAACCACCACAAACAACTTCTGAAATTCAAAATCACACTGACTTTGCAACATAGTGCAAAAGAAACAAGGCAAGAAGATTGAACTAACAAAGACAGCACCACCAACAAAAAACTAAAGCAAACTTTAAATTGAAATTAGT
Source organism: Papaver atlanticum (assembly GCA_023531105.1). Lineage (NCBI taxonomy): Eukaryota > Viridiplantae > Streptophyta > Magnoliopsida > Ranunculales > Papaveraceae > Papaver > Papaver atlanticum. The sequence goes on along the minus strand of JAJJMB010004060.1, from coordinate 2,034,341 downwards.
CTGGTGGATTGAAACAATTGCCTTTCAATATTCAAAACAGGATTATATAAGAAACCGAGCAGGTAGCAAAGAAACATCACAAGCCAAGGAAAGGCTACGCAGGAAAGCGGATAACAAACCCAAAAGAAACAAGGTTTTACAACCTACAGAAAACATAATGAGAAAGAGAGACCGAGAGCAACAGAGGCCTAACAGATCAAAGTTTAATTGAATTAAGAAGGTGATTTAGGTTCATTATGTGAGATAAGCATGGGAATCAAACAGTCTCACAGGGTTAAAGAAATCCAAAAATTAAAAATCAAAAGCCTCTGGGGAAACAGCAAAGAGATGATTACTAAGAATATCAATCACCATAAATTGAGAAAAAAGGCATAATGATAATAGCCAAAGAACGTTCCTTCTGCGATTTGATGATGAGATTGAGGAGTAATCAATCTGAAAATTACCTCATATTTGAAGATACGAGGAAGGATCTCCTTACATGTTATTTTCATATTATCTGACATATTTTATGTCATTTTTGTGAATAAAATCCAAATACTAATGGATTTGAAACTAATATTCTGGGATATGTTCGTCTTACGAAGCTCTACGTTCTTGTTAAAAATGATTGTATTCAGAAATACTATACCACACCATCTACCAATCTTAATTTCAACGGCTAAAAATCAATTTTCTTTCGACAGCTCATTTTCAAAGTTGTAGATGGTGGTGTTATACGTCTCGGAATGCACTCATTTTTTGCAGGGATGTAAAGCTTTGCAAGGGGAACATATCCCCGAAATATTAGCTTCAAAACCGATATCATTTGGTTTTGATTCGCAAAAGACACGCCTAAAATGTGAGATAGTACGAGAACAAAAATGTAAATGGATCCTCCCTCTTTAAATTAATATTTCTTCCATCTCATTGAGTCATTGGTAAATTATTTTTTAGTACAAAGAATGGGATGTTCGAGGAAAATGAATCCCCAAGCGTGCTCCAGGTGTGAGAGTGTGTCCGAATTTCCTATACACTTTTATTTATTTATTTTACATTAGTACTCAGTTTTTATTTGAAGTCTATTATAGGGGATCCAAGTTTTTGGTTCCGAGGCTTACAAGATGACGAAATCGGGTCATCAAATAGCAATAAACAAAATCCATTATCCTACTAATTTTGATAATGGCTAGCCCCGATTAATTAGGGCTAATGATTAGATTAACTAAATTAAGTAAGATTAATGATTAGATTGAACTAATAATTTAATTTATAGTTACTGTTTGAAAATCAAAAATCAAATTATTATTTTTCCTGGAAAATAAAACCTACGGTTAGGAGTTCATATATATGGTTGGGAGTTCATATATTCCAAACCGTAGATAAACTCAGGGTAACTTACGGTTGAGAAAATTTTAAAGATCGCACCTACTGTTGGAAAAAATCTGGAATTATTTTTTTCAAAATTTAATTTTCCGTTAGGAAACTTAACCGTAAATATTATAAACGATTGGGAGTTCATATTTTCCCGACCGTAAAACTTGTATACGGTTAGGAAATCATTATTTCCCCGACCATATTCGGTTCTGAAACTAACTTTTAAAACCCTAAGTTAATCAAATAAAACCTATTGATGCAATTAAAAGGCACAAAAGAGGGGTGAGTACGTTTTTCGATTCTTATCTGATTGAAGTCATCATAAGTTAAGAGAATTGTTGAAAAAAAATTATACAAGAAGAAGATGCGATGGAAGAGAAGAAGAGAGGAAAAACAGAAGAGCCGGGTTTTTTTTTTTTCTTTTTTTTTTTTAGGTTTAGTTTTGGTAATTAGGTTAGTTATCAGAGGGTATATTTGTATTTTTGACATAAATTAGGTTTCCCCTCATCTACATTTAAAACATTTGAATCCATGGGAGCCTCAAAACCAAACTCTTGGATCCCCTATAATAGGCTTCTTTTATTTATTTATTTTTACATTATGTACTAGTTGGTTTCTAATTGTTTGAGTCTGTTTCGCACTTCCTCGTTTTCTCCATAATTTATCTTCTTTTATTTATTTATTTTATTTTTTTCCGAAAAAGAGATGAAGCTCAGTTACACTGTTAAAAGTTCCACGTTTCAAAGACGGGACAGTTTACAGGACTTGGATTGATTACAGGACTGACCAGGAGGTTTCAAACCATCAAAAAAATTCCACCCTGACAACCAACATGATGAAGTCACTTAACAACGCAGTTACATGACAAATTCCAAATTAGAATCCTAACCATTCCATATGATTTCCTAAGTAACATAACCGGTTTAAATGACCTGGTTTGGATTGAAAGTAGCACAACTAAACCATAATCTACAATCATTAAAGATGTTGGGATCCAAATGTCCATCCATTTTTCAAGGTTTTTTTCTAAAACATGGTAAAACATGAACCGAAAACCCATTTATATAGTATTTTTTCAAGGTAACAATAACAGATAAAACCTGGATAGGTTATCAGGGAACAAAGTAGGTCATCAGACTCGGTCTAGGTCTTCAACAGAATCTGTATTCTGGAACAAATTGTTGCTGGTGTCTTCGATAACTTTGGAGTTGTCGTTGATGTCTTTGGTGAACAAATGGTTTGATCTGGTGACTTTGGAGAATCTTAAGCTGCTACAGATGTAGTAAACACTGATCCCACATACGAAAACGAAAACATAATTGAAAAAGCGGGGGTCTAACAACCACACCCACCATTTCGCTTAGCAATCTATATGGAAAACTCCAATATAATTCTAAGAGAATCAACTAGACAGTCATACTCAATCAATGAAAATATATCCAAGAGATGTATCTCTGTTTCATAATGTAATCAGCAAATCAAACAGATAGAAATCCGCGAGCCTGATTATTATGTTAAACAACTTGAACTGTACCAAAGACCAATGTTCAAGTGTCAATCAATATAATCAACAACCAAAGGTTGGATTCTCTAATTGATTGAACTACGCACAACCTGTGATATTTCAATTATATAAAAAAATATAATGCGGAAAAGAAATAACACAGACACCAGAAATTTTGTTAATGAGGAAACCGCAAATGCAGAAAAACACCGGGACCTAGTCCAGATTTGAACACCACACTGTATTAAGCCGCTACAGACACTATCCTACTCCAAGTTAACTTCGGACTGGAATGTAGTTGAGCCCTAACCAATCTCACACTGATCAAGGTACAGTTGCGTTCCTTACGTCTATGAATCCCAACAGGACTCTATGCACTAGATTCCCTTAGTTGATCACTCCCACAACTAAGAGTTGCTACGACCCAAAGTGGAAGACTTGATAAACCAATCTGTCTCACACAGAAAAGTCTATTGAATAGATAAATCTGTCTTCCATGGATAAACCTATGAGTTTTGTTCCGTATTTTGATAAATCAAGGTGAACAGGAACCAATTGATATACCGGACTTATATTCCCGAAGAACATACTAGAAATATCAATCACCTCAAAATAATCTTAATCGTATGGTAGCGAAACAAGATATTGTGGAATCACAAACGATGAGACGGAGATGTTTGTGACTACTTTTTATCTTGGCTATCAGAGATTAAATCTCGAGCAAATCTCAAAGAAGATAGTACTCAATAACTATAGAAAACAGCAAGATCCGAACATGCAACAACAGAGAAAATAGTTGGGTCTTGCTTCACAATCCCAATGAATTCTTTAAGTCGTTAACCTACAGGGTTTCGTGAAAAACCTTAGGTTAAAATAGAATCGACTCCAGTCGTAACTAGTATCACACATGAGGTGTGGGGATTAGGTTTCCCAGTTGCTAGAGTTCTCCTTTATATATTCTTCAAATCAGGGTTTGCAATCAATGTTACCTTGGTAACAAAGCATTCAATATTTTCCGTTAGATGAAAACCTGATTAGACTCAAGCTAATATCTTCCAACCGTTAGATCAAACTTAGCTTGTTACACACAAATAAAAAGTGACTTCATTTAGATATGAGTAATTGTACCTAAACGTGTGCACCTTGTTGGCTCAAAAATAGTTAACCGAGGTTAGCCATATGAACACTTCCATATCAACATTATTCATCTTAACCATAACTAGTTCAAATGACTCAAATGAAACTAGTTTTAGAGTTGTTCAATTGTTTATATATACAAGACACAATTGAAGCAAAATCGATTTTGATTCACTCGAATCAAGTCATGAACATTATAGCCACGGTTTGCTAAAGATTGCATTCCTTATTATATAAAAGTATTAGTTCATGAACAAACCGATTTTAGAACATTATCCACTAGGTATGCAAACGGGTATGCATACCATAGTGGTCGGACTAAGTTTGGGTTTCGCCAGTACGCGAACTGGTACGCATACCTTCCAAACTCAGCAGAAATTCCCGGACCTGAACCTCACGCCAGTACGCTTACCGGTATGTGTACTTGGTGTTAGAGCATAGCTCGGATGAACCCACCAAGTGTTGGTATGTCAAGTTTGGTTGTCATATTGTAGTGAATAAACACTCATTTAAAGAGTCGCTTGATTATATACTAGAGTCAACTTCGTATAGGTTAGCTTGAAAGTGTTAGGATATGAGACTTACAAGTATTACATGAAGACTTGAAGAATGTGAAGAAGTATGTAGCTACAACGACAACATCATCCTTCCTCTTGAGGTTAGTAATATTTGACTTGAACTGTTTCATTCCCTAACGTATCTTTCAAGTCGTGCATATTGAAAACATAACCGCGAAGCTGTGTATGATACTCTAGTTAGACATAATATTAAGGAATACAATACGAGGTTTATTGCTTAACCATTAAACTTTGTATATAAGACATCAACATGATCATATGAATGCTATTGTGATTATGTATGGGTATGAGTGAAGATTTCATCCTAGGAAGCAATGTTTTACATTCGTTTAAAGGAAGTAAGTTCATAAACTCGTTTTGTGAATCGAAAGGGAAATCACTAGGCTTATTGGTATTGTTATTCATTGCAAATCTATTTTGAATTACCAATATGTGTGTTTAGTATAACCGCTCATAAACTTGGTTATGTATCTTGGTAAAACTATTCACAAGGCCTGACTTATGTATTGGTATGACTTTTATTAGTGAAACCGATCTTAAGTAATCACTCAAGATGGTATGATCGATGCCTTGTAAATATCAACTTTTATCTAGCCATTGGGGAACTGATCCTAGTAAGAGGTGCAGAAAATTTACAAGAGGGGAATCGATCCTTGTAAGAGGTGCAACACGTTTTTAGTAGATGGGGGAACCGATCCTATGGACATGTGCACCAAATACAGGTAGTTACCATAAGTATGTGGGCAACCGATCCTAGTACCTAGTCAACCGAGTTTTGGTAACTAGCGTGACTATGCACAGTACTCACATGGAGGTAGAACCGAGCTTGTTTTGGTAGAACCGTGAAACCCATGATTGGTGATTTGATAGGATGTCGACATACTTTGAACATGTGCAGTAACTCTTATCATTAATTGTTCAAAGATATTCCTTAATAGCTAAAGGAGAATCCCAGGATCGAAATAAATTGAAAATCTTTTAATTAAGGTTTCTTAGTTTTTATATGCTATTTAATTTACAGCAATTAAATGCATATCTTTAGAAAATAATAATTAGTAATGTGCATTTACTGATTATAGATTTTTCTATTTGGATTTCGGTCAATATTTGGACAGTGCATTTCTAGGAGTTATGAAAACCGAATTTGTGTTTATTGCATATCTTTGAGAATATTCGGTTTTGGAAATTCCTTGGTGTCCAAACTTCCTTGTCTATAAATATTAAAGTTTGCATTTCTAGCAAACTAATCCTCAGAGCCAGCAAAACTACCTCAGTTGTGTTGTTACTGGTGGAGCCGCCTATCGGAGAGGAAAGTACCCTAATTAGGTGAAATCTCTTACGGCCGCTCGGTTTAAAGACTTCTTTGGGATTGAGAAGCTCTATTAGTACCGTTGGTGGGAAACTAGATAATTTCATTTTATTTTAGTTTTCGATTGATTATATTGACTAACGGTTTTTGAAATTTGATTGCACCTAGTTTGTTTATGCTTGAGAATCTTCTCTTCTGATATAAGATTCACTCAAACTAGATCGAAGTTTCGACGGGGATCTTTAGACTGTTTGTATATCTAAAGACATCTTGTGACAATCCAACGTTAACAGACTCCGTTCTGTGTGTGATTGATCCAAAGAGATTCAAGTTGATTGTGTGCAGGTACTGATTGAAGATCAAAGAAGATTTGAAGACAAGAAGAATTTTTTTGTTCATAATCTTTTGTGTGCACAATACTTGTTTTGGCTGGAAAGGGATCAAACTATAACCGGTTTATCTTTGTGATAGATTGGATTTATTAGTTGAGTAGATCGGCATCAATACACTTCTTTGTGATTAATAGTATTGATTGCATAGTCTAACAATTACTTATGTAGTTTTAAAGTGTGGTAAGAAAGGGATTCGATACTCGGACTTTTTAGAGGTTTTGTTCAAGACAAATAAAGAAAAGCTAGACAAACTAATAAACTTTGATTATTTTATTATTTTTTTACCAAGGAGAAAAGAATTTAGGGTTTTGGATTCCACTACTTCCAATGATTGTAAACTCAATAACAATTTCTTTGACAAATACTCCTACTTTACTCAAAACAGTTTCGAACCCAATCTCATGCTTTGGAAGATATAACGTTACAAGCTCTTTTTATGACTCTCGTCACTATTCTCAGGCCTAATTTTCCTTCACTTATAAAAGATCGATAGATAAACTACCCAAAACAATTAATATGAAGCATGTAAAGAAGAGAATTTTTTTAATAATTTTAAAGCACAAAAATTGGAGTAATTGTCAAAGAAAATAACTACTAAAATTTACGCATTGAAAATAACTTCCTCCAAAACCCTAGAAAAAAAAGCTAGCTACTCATGAATCAAAGATTGGAGAATACTTGATTAATCATTGTATTAAAAATAATGAAATTCTGCTTACAACGATTTTTAGTCGCTAAAGGTATTCAGCCAAAAAAGTGTTGCAATAGTTCAGTTGTGGAAGAGCTACTGCAACTAAAACAGTGTACGATATTGTTCTTCTGCGGTTGAATATAAGACTGCTTCTGCAACTGTTTCTGACAGGCTATGTTCTTCGTGTTCTGTAGTTTTGCAGCAGCAGGTAACCTTCTGAAACTTGTGATTTTTCGATTCTGCAGTATCTATTCTCTCCTAGGCTATCTGTATGTCGACCATGACTCAATCCAAGGCTATTTATACGTAACAGGGTCCTTGTAACTCGAGAAAATCCTTGGAAAGTATTATTTTTCTTCTCGCCAAAGTCTCGATATTTCCTTCCTTCTTTAACTCTTATACACATCTTTTTGCTGCCCAATCTTTCCGAATCTCCCAGAATAAAATTTCAAGATATTTTCTCCTCTAAATCTTGCACATAACTTCCTTACAGAGCCGATATTGTTTCCCTGTTTCATTGTATAACATCTCCTTCCCTGTTTTAGTTAACTACTCGATATACGAAGATTTGATTACTTGTTTTTAGTCCCAACACGTTACACTTCCCTCTTTATTAGGAAACAAAACCATTCTTTCCCAAAATTCTTCTAACATTCCACAAAATATCCGAGACTCCACCCCTGTTTTTTCGAGAAGAGGATGAGATTTCCATTTTTAACGCAACCAACTTCCATACCAACCCTGTTTGATCGAAAAAGGACCAATCCAACCCGAAACCATGAGAGAGTCCAACAGAAACTCGTTCAAATCACTAACAGAACTTTCCGGGGGGAAATAAACCCGAGAATCATAATTGCTTCAAATTCGTAATTCCATCCAAATCTAACCAAAACAGAACCCATTACCAGCCCTGTTAGACCAAAAGGAAGATACCCATTTGATTTTAGCCGTTTAGTCTCATTATAGCTCGCCCAAATCACAAACCCTAATCTGCAGCTTTTGAAAACCGATTTTCACGCCAAAACAGAATTCAAATTATTGAAGATGACCGCCCCTTTCCAATTCCGGTGTCCCTTTAGCAATTTGGGGTACATTTAGAAATTCCTGGGGGTGCGAATATCAATTTGTGGGGTACAAAGATAAATTTTGGGCTGTACATAATAATATTTCTGGGGTGCCTTTAACACTTTTCTTGGTGCCTTAAGTAGTTTCTCGAGCAACCATCTCTTACCTCTCAGATCCACTTCTTTTCTACAAATTTTTTACATCATTAAAGCTGCCATGCTTTTCAGACATTACTTGCATCACTAAAGCCGAAATGCTTTTCAGATAGAGATGAAGAAATAAAAATAAATAATGAGAAATAAATCGCCTCTAACAGCATTTGCATATGAAATGACACTTTAGCCCTTTTAAGCGACGTTTCCTCTTCTTTTGCTCCAAAGTACCTAAAACTCAAAATTAAACATAAAATACATAATTTACAAGAAAACTTAGCAAAGAAAGCATAAACAATAGATAAATATCAAGGTGTTTTAGACCCCTATCAAATTCCCCCACACTTAGACTTTGCTAGTCGTCGAGCAAATCAAACTAAACTAATTTTAAAACGTACAACTCCATCTCGTTGAGGATACGGTCACACTTAGCACGTATAACAAGCCTTTAAACCCCTAGGTGTCCCTAGTGGCTGAGTTATAGTCTCGGGTGGGTTTACAAGAGGTGTACCCACAAAACCTTTTGCTCCAAACCCTAGCTATCTGTGAAGAATTTAGGAACAACACTAAAGAATCTCCTTGGTTGGCATACTCTCATTGATCACAAGAGTAAGTACCCTGATGCGAATCATATTCATATATATAAGTGAAAGAGTTCTACTCAGATAGTCGCACAATGGATATCAATAATTGGAATCACACAAATGAATAGATTAAGAAGGTGGATTATAGAGATAGATAGTTCAAAAAAATGTTGTCTAAGGTCAACGGTGTTTCCCATATCTGTCTGAAGGCCTCCGCCAAGATGAACCTATGAATCCTAATTGTTTGAGATACTAGTCTGGACTAATATCAACTCACTGGCATATACAAGGGAACCAGCAGTTGATTTAATACACTTTTCATTTTTCATTCATTCATTTTTTTTTTCAACTGCATGATTTGATCTTTTGGATCCAAGCGCACGCTTCTTGTCAGCAGATTACATGATGGTTCCCATGGATCCTGCGTTCCACGCTTGTTTAGGCGACGGAGAAAATGAAAACACACACATTGCTATCCAAGTGTTAATAATAATTTATTTATTTTTATTTTTTATTATTATAATTTATTTATATATTTTTTTTATTCCGTTTTGTCTGGTCTATTTATTATTTAGTAACTCAATCACTCTATTCCATCCGGCAGTGGTAACAATTCGATGTGTGGGCCCCACCAAATCATTTAAAGAAACATACAATTTTTCAAATAAAAAAAAACAGAACGTAGTGTGATGATTCCATTCTAACACCTGAACTCTGTCTTTTTATGAATAGACTTTGTTATTGGGTTCCTTAACTCCTACAACCAAGATGTTTCCATCCACTTAGATTGGTTAGTGTCATCCTAAATTGACACAAATTTCTAGGCTCTTGAGTTTATTTTACTATTTTTAATTTTTATTAAATTAAATACTAACTAAAAGTTTTTCCCTCACCCCCAAACTTAAACCTAACATTGTCCTCAATGTTTCAAATTAAAGTACAATACCAAAAATATAAGTAACAAGAGGAATAAAGAGGTAAGTCAGAGTACCTGGATGAAGCGTAGCAATCCTTATATGGGAGAAAGAAAAAATAAAAACAAAAATAAAACCAATATACAACAACAGCAGGGTCCTCCAGAGGGACCTTAATATAACCAAGTATGGGTTGCCTCCCATTAAGCGCTAAGTTTAGTGTCTTCAGCCAGACTTTGTTACCCGTTAAAATTAATCCTGGTAGACAGGATCTCTCAGCTCCGATTCTTCTATTGCATGACTGGGTAACTCCAAGAATGGTTTCAACCGTTGACCGTTAACCTTGAAAGTTTCTCCGTTCTTAGGATTTTCAACTTCAACTGCACTATAGGGAAAAACAATTTTGACAAAATATGGTCCGGACCACCGAGATCTTAATTTACCAGGGAAAAAATGTAAACGATAATTGTAACGGAGAACCTTTTGACCTGGTTCAAATGTCTTTCGAATAATCGATTTATCATGAAAAATTTTGGTTTGCTCCTTGTAAATTTTCGCACTCTGGTAAGCATCATTACGAATTTCTTCTAACTCATTGAGTTGCAGTCTACGGTGATCACCAGCAGTAGATAGGTCAAAGTTTAGCTTTTTAGTGGCCCAATAAGCTCGGTGTTCTAATTCTACAGGCAAGTGGCAGGATTTACCGAAGACAAGTCTGTACGGAGACATCCCTAATGGAGTCTTAAAAGCGGTTCGGTAAGCCCACAAAGCTTCCACTAAGCGCAAAGACCAATCCTTTCGGGTATGGTTTATGGTCTTCTCTAATATCTGTTTGATTTGCCTATTATACACTTCTACTTGGCCACAAGTTTGTGGGTGGTAAGGTGTAGAAACCTTATGGATAATGGAGTATTTCTTCATGAGTGTCTCAAAAGACCGATTGCAAAAATGGGAACCTCCATCACTAATGATTGCTCTAGGAATACCAAATCGAGAGAAAATATTGTCTCTAACAAACTTGATTACAACGTGGCGATCGTTTGTCTTGGTAGCTATTGCTTCTACCCACTTAGACACATAATCAACATTTAATAAGATGTAAAAGTTGCCATAGGAATTGACAAAAGGTCCCATAAAATCTATACCCCATACATCAAATATTTCTATTATTAGTATAGGACTAAGTGGCATCATATTACTTCGGGTCATCTTTCCTAACTTTTGGCACCTATCACAACTTTGACAAAATAGGTGGGAGTCCTTAAATAGAGTTGGCCAATAAAGACCAGATTGCAAAACCTTCGCAGCAGTTTTCTTAGAACTAAAGTGACCCCCACAAGCTCCAGAATGACAAAAAGTCAAAACACTGTAGATTTCGTTGTCAGGAATACAACGACGGATGATCTGATCTGGGCAATATTTGAATAAGTACGGATTATCCTAGAAAAAGTATTTAACCTCAGACAAGAATTTAGCTCTATCATGTTTAGACCAATGGTCGGGCATTTGACCAGTTACCAAATAATCGACAATGTCAGCAAACCAGGGTAACACAGAGATGGAAAATAACTGTTCATCAGGGAACGTGTCATGGATCGGTCTCTCATCATCTCTAGTCTCATCAAGGATACGGGTTAAATGGTCAGCTACTACATTTTCAGACCCTTTCTTATCACGAATATCTAGAGTAAATTCTTGGAACAACAATACCCATCTAATCAGCCGTAGTTTAGAGTCCTTCTTTGAAAGGAGATATTTGAGTGCAGCATGATCAGAATAGACTATGACCTTAGAACCTAGGAGATATGATCTAAATTTCTCCAAAGCAAAAACGATGGATAACATTTCTTTCTCAGTGGTTGTGTAGTTCAACTGGGCATCATTTAGGGTCCTACTAGCATAATAAATCACACTAGGTGCTTTATCACGTCGTTGGCCAAAGACAGCACCAACCGCATAATAAGACGCATCACACATGAGTTCAAATGGGAGGTTCCAATCAGGTGGTTGGATGATAGAGGAAGAAGTCAACAAATATTTTAGCTTCTCAAAAGCAGTAACACAGGCTTCATCAAACACAAAGGCAGTATCTTTAGTAAGTAGGATCGACAGGGGTAAAGCAATCTTGTTAAAATCTTTGATGAAACGACGATAAACCCAGCATGGCCAAGGAAAGATCTAACATCTGTTACATTCTTAGTTGGTCTTAATTTTGATATTAGTTCAACCTTGGATTTATCAAATTCTATTCCCTTAGAGGACACCACATGTCCTAACACTATTCCAGATTTAACCATAAAATGACACTTTTCCCAATTAAGGACTAAGTTCTTTTCTTTACAACGTTCTAGAACTAGTGTAAGGTGGTGCAAGCATTCATCGAAAGAGGATCCAAAAACCGAAAAATCGTCCATAAAAACCTCGAGAAATCGTTCAACCATGTCCGAAAAGATACTTAGCATGCAACGTTGGAATGTTGCAGGTGCATTACACAACCCAAAAGGCATACGCCTGTAAGCAAAAGTACCAAATGGACATGTGAAGGTTGTCTTCTCTTGGTCCTCCGGAGCTATAGGGATTTGGTTATAACCAGAATATCTATCTAGGAAACAATAATGGCTGTGGCCAGCTAATCTTTCTAACATCTGGTTGATGAATGATAAAGGAAAGTGATCTTTCCTTGAGGACGAGTTTAGCTTACGGTAGTATATACAAACTCTCCACCCGGTAGTAACATGGGTAGGGATCAATTCATTGTTCTCATTCGCAACTACTGTAATCCCATACTTCTTTGGGACAACCTGGATAGGACTGACCCATTTACTATCAGAGATGGGGTATATGATACTCGCATCTAATAATTTGAGTACCTCAGTGCGAACAACTTCCTTCATATTAGGATTCAAACGTCTCTGCATTTCTCTTGAGGTTTTGGCACCCTCTTCTAGGTAGATGTGGTGCATACAATCAGCAGGACTAATTCCTTTCAAATATGCTATAGTCCACCCTATTGCAGTCTTGTGCTCTCGGAGAACACTAACTAATCTACTTTCCTGATTGGGCTCTAAGTTAGGGGAAATTATGGTAGGGAGAGTATTTTCACTACCAAGAAATACATATTTCAGTGTATCTGGTAGCGGCTTTAATTCAAGGGTGGGTGCCTTAACTAATGATGGGAGGGGTTTATCTATGGTCGGCGGAAGAGGTTCTGGTTTACACAGCCATTTTCCATAATTCATTATTGGCGCAGAATCCAACAACGCATTAACTTTTTCAAAATGACTATCCTCATCATAGTAGGCTCCAAAGTGGGATAAGCACGCCTCTAAAGGATCACTAACACTATTAGTGGTAAATGTATTCTCAACTAGAGAATCAATCATGCATATAGACTCATAGTGTTCAGGGTCCGGTAGGGCTTGTAATGCCTTAAAAACGTTCACCGAGATTTTCTGATTCCCAAAGGAAAATTCTACTAGGCCAGTTTGGCAATGTTTGACTGAATTTGCAGTGGCTAGAAACGGACGACCTAGGATGATTGGGATATTTATATCTTGACTAGAGACAGGTTGAGTGTCCAAAATCACAAAGTCAACTGGATAGATAAAGTTTTCTACCTGAACCAAAACGTCTTCAATAATTCCACGTGGGATTTTGACTGACCTATTGGCTAACTGTAGTGTTATCCTAGTTGGTTTCATCTCACCTAGTCCAAGTTGTTCATATACCGAGTGATGTGTTTTGTAGTTGTAGTGGTAAAAAGGTTCGTTGCTCGAACTTGTGAAGGATAACTTTAGACTTAAATTCAAAACTAAATAGAAAAATCACTAAAAATTATAGCAAACACTGACAAAGTTGATATCAATATTAAAAGAACACTGAGGCTAAGATTCCACTATTTTTCCAAGTTCAAAGTGACTTTATCTAGTATTTATATTTATTCAATTTTTGCGTTTAATTTGATTCTAAGCTATTGCAACATATAGATTTTCAAAATAACAAGTGTAAATCCAAAGTATAAAGCATCAAGAACCTATGGCTAAGCATGCTCTATCAAAAGAAATAACAATTGCTTAACAAAAATCATTCAAACAATTATAAATCAAGCAAATAATCATAAAAATAATTGAAAAAAAATAAAAAAAATAGAATATACCACTTTTTGTTGGAAAAATAGCTTCCTCTATCGCCTCAGCAATGGGGTTTAGCTCCTCATATTAATCATAATCTCAAAATACATGTTTATGGCTCAAAAGTTGATTAAAAGGGAGAAAAGTGTTAAAACAACGGATTCTGCAGTTGCTGAAGGTCTAAATCAGAAGTCGGAATTGTTGCTGAAAGGCTTCGGTGACTGCAGGAAGATGCGAACGTAACCCGTTATCACTGAAAATAAGTCTGCCTCTGCGACTAACTCTGAGGGTCTAATGTTCTTCGTGTTCTTCTTCTTCGCAGCAGCAGAAAAGTTTCTGTATCGACTCCAGTTGATTTTTTTACGCTTCTCTAAGGCTCTAAACTTCTCCAAACTCTTCCAAATTGTTCGTATCCCTAAATATGACTCGAATCAACCTATATATAGCCACTAAACACAAAATCTCTCGAGTTAATCCATAAATATTCTCGG
>JAJJMB010004060.1:1895615-2020028 GCA_023531105.1 Papaver atlanticum | reverse complement strand
CATACCAAACTTGTATATCCTTAACAGGGTTAACCCAACGAAAATCATCCCTTGAATCTCCTTAAAAATCGTCCAAAATTCCAACCAGAAAATTCTGTTTTCTGTAAACAGTTTTCCCGCCATTTTTCGTTTTGAAAATTTGAGAAGAAATGTGACCTCCCCCTATCCAGTGCCGGTCTATGATTAGCAGCTGCTTGGAAATGGGTTACCCCTTATCCAAAATGAGAGTCCGAATAGCAAGTGTCCTCCCAGGAGCCTTTAGCCACTTTTCGAGCCAATTTTGCCGCAAAAGCCTATTTCTCCAAAAACACCTACAAAGGGATAAAATACCAAAATTAGTACAAAAATGGGTACTAACAATATACACAATAGAGATGAAAATAGACACATAAATGCGTCTATCGAACGGTAAAATATTTACACTAGCCCCAAGATCTAAAAATGCATTTTCTATCTTTTGGATTCCCATAACACATGTGACAGTAGGACAACCAGGATCTTTAAATTTGACTGGGTACTTTTGTGAGATTATGGAACTAACTTGTTGGGTCAAAAATTCCTTTTTATGGACACTCGCATCTCTCTTGACAGTGCACATCTTTTTAGGAACTTAGCCATAGCGGGTACATGTTTAATTGAATCTAACAAGGGCAGGTTGATCTTAACTTGCTTAAAGATGTCTAGGATTTCAGCATATGTACTAGGCTTTTTCTTAGCGAGTCTCTGAGGAAATGGTACAGGTTGTATGTACACTCTCTCAGGGATATTTTCCTCACTTGGAATTTTAGCACTCTCAGGTCCATTAGGGTATTTAGACGAAGTTTGGTCAACTTCAATCTCCTTTTCAGCTGGATTATTATCCTTAGGTGGTTCTACCGAGTTCTCTAGAGTTTTACCACTCCTAAGGGTGATAACTGCTTTGACATGTTCATTGTGGTTAGAACTACCCGACCCATTAACCTAATTGACTCCTTTCGGATTCGGAGTCGTTTGGCTAGGAAATGTCCCGTTCTCCCTATTATTTAACCGGTTCGAAAGTTGACTTATTTGAGTCTCTAAGTTGGCAATAGCTCGGTCACTGTTTTGTTGGTTACGCTGACTCAACAAGACAAAATAATCGAATTTATGGTTACTCTGTACAACACTTTGGGACAAGAGTTTCATAGATTCCTCTAAAGACATCATCTTAGGATCAACTGTACTTGGTTCTTGAGGTTGATTCCTAGGAAAACCTGGTGGTGTATTGCTAGATGGGCCACCATGATGGTAACCTTTAGACCACGAAAAATTAGGGTTATGTCTCCAACAAGGGTTATAGGTATTAGAGTATGGATCAAATTTGGGTCGACCCTCATATCTAGAGTTCATACTTCCATGTAAGACACTAACCTGGTCACGGGTTGTTTCACTAGGGTAAAAAAGGAGGCACTGAGGTCCAGTATGACTTTGGTCACCATAAATGGTACATGGATAGGTTATGGGCTCACTATTACAGCTCATAGCTTGGGTAGACCTTTGGTTCAACTCTAAGGCCTCTAGACGCCTAAGGATATCTGACCCATTATCAACTCTATTGACCCTATGCATAGGGTTCCTAGTTATTTCGGGCTCCCTCATTGAAGCCCATTGACGAGTCTTTTCAGCTAACTCGATGAACTCGTCAAAACATTCATCTGGGTCTTGATGGGTAAATTCTCCACCACTCATTGTTTCTACCTGCATTCGGGTTTCACTATCAAGGCCCTCATATAAGATTTGGTCCATGTGGGCTTTCTCAAAGCCATGGTGCGGGCATTGGTATAACAATTCATTAAACCTTTCTATGTAATCATGTAGGCTCTCACCTATTTTCTGCTTAAAGGTTTGGATAGACTGCCTAACAGCAGTTGTCTTGTGGTGTGGGTAGAACTTCTTAACAAAGGCCTCTACAAGGCCATCCCAGGTGGTGATTGTTTTAGAGGGAATCAAATGGTACCACTCATTGGCTCTCTTTTCTAGGGAAAAAGAAAAAAAACGCAACCTAAGCACATCTTTTGTGACGTTCGGATAATTCATTGTGTCACAGATCATTTCAAAGTCTCTTACGTGGGTATACGGGTTTTCATTCTCTATTCCCCTAAATTTTCGAAGCATGCTAAATGTCCCAGTTTTAATATCAAACTTAACGGTAGTGTTCGGTAAAACAACCCCAGGTTCACATATCACTCTAGACGGGTTCAAACGGTCCCTAAGGATTTTGGTTGGCGGGACTTCACCATCATTTTCATTAACCATCTTGGCAAAAATTGAAGTACCACCTATATACGTGTAGCGGGTCGTAGTCAAACTAAAAAGGTAGTTTTCCTCAAGTCTATTTCCTACTCGTTTCCAACGGCGCATACACAAGCAAAAATACTAGTGAAGCAAGAAAATCGTGCACATGCAAATGCTGGGGTTCACTAATTTAGGTAAGCTTGGGTTACCTACATCAAAATATACCTACAGTCAAAGACTGTTCACAGGTATTGGGCTGAGGTTTGTGGTGTTTCGGATGATAACGCCCAAAGGGTTCACCGTACTAAACCACGTGTTTTCCTAGAATCGGTGCCAGACGAATAATGCAATTGGTGTGTGCACGTGTTTTTTTTTTTAATTAAATAAAAGAAAATAAAGGAAATATACACAAAAGGAAATAAAATCTAAAAGAATAAATAAAAGTTGGGTTTTATTACTTACCTCTTTTGGTAGGCAATTCCACAATAAATGTAAAATATTACCTGCACAATAAAAACAAGAAAAATACCCAAGTAAAATCAAATAAAATAAATCCAATTAAAATAAAAATAAAACTAAAATAAAATAAATAAAATAAAATAAAAATCTAAAACCTAACCTAAAGGCAAGTCCGCGTCGGCGGCGCCAAAAACTGATGTAGTTTTAAAGTGTGGTAAGAAAGGGATTCGATACTCAGACTTTTTAGAGGTTTGGTTCAAGACAAATAAAGAAAAGTTAGACAAACTAAAAAACTTTGATTTTATTTTATTTTATTTTTGTTTACCAAGGAGAAAAGAATCAAGGGTTTTGGATTCCACTACTTCCAATGATTGTAAACTCAATAACAATTTCTTTGACAAATACTCCTACTTTACTCAAAACAGTTTCGAACCCAATCTCACGCTTTGGAAGATATGACGTTACAAGCTCTTTTTATGACTCTCGTCACTATTCTCAGGCCTAATTTTCCTTCGCTTATAAAAGATCGATAGATAAACTACCCAAAACAATTAATATGAAGCATATAATGAAGAGAAAAAATTTAATAATTTTAACGAACAAAATATGGAGTAATTGTCAAAGAAAATAACTACTAAAATTTACGCATCGAAAATAACTTCCTCCAAAATACTAGAAAAGAAATCTAGCTACTCATGAATCGAAGATTGGAGAATACTTGATTAATCATTGTATTAAAAATAATGAAATTCTGCTTACAACGATTTTTAGTCGCTAAAGGTATTCAGCCACAAAGTGTTGCGATAGTTCAGTTGCGGAAGAGCTACTGCAACTAAAAAAGTGTACGATTTTGTTCTTCTGCGGTTGAATATAGGACTGCTTCTGCAACTGTTTCTGACAGGCCATGTTCTTCGTGTTCTTGAATTTTGCAGCAGCATGTAACCTTCTGAAACTTGTGATTTTTCGATTCTGCAGTATCTATTCTCGCCTAGGCTATCCGTATGCCGACCATGACTCAATCCAAGGCTATTTATATGTAACAGGTCCTTGTAACTCGAGAAAATCCTTGGAAAGTATTATTTTTCTTCTCGCCAAAGTCTCGATATTTCCTTCCTTCTTTAACTCTTCTACACATCTTTTAGCTGCTCAATCTTTCTGAATCTCCCAAAATAAAATCTCAAGATAATTTCTCCTCTAAATCTTGCACATAACTTCCTTACAGAGCTGATATTGTTTCCCTGTTTCATTGTATAACATCTCCTTCCCTGTTTTAGTTAACTACTCGATATACGAAGATTTGATTACTTGTTTTTAGTCCCAACACGTCACACTTCCCTCTTTTATTAGGAAACAGAGCCATTTTTTCCCAAAATTCTTCTAACATTCCAAAAAATATCCGAGAATATAACTCCACCCCTGTTTTGTCGAGAAGAGGATGGGATTTCCATTTTTAACGCAACCAACTTCCATACCAACCCTGTTTGATCGAAACAGGACCAATCCAACCCGAAACCATGAGAGAGTCCAACAGAAACTCGTCCAAATCACTAACAGAACTTTCCAGGGGGAAATAAACCCGAGAATCATAATTGCTTATAATTCGTAATTCCATCCAAATCTAACTACCAGCCCTGTTAGACCAAAAGGATGATACCCATTTGATTTTAGCCCTTTAGTCTCATTATAGCTCGCCCAAATCACAAACCCTAATCTGCTGCCTTTGAAAACCGATTTTCCCACCAAAACAGAATTCAAATTGTTGAAGATGACCGCCCCTATCCAATTCCGGTGTCCCTTTAGCAATTTTGGGTACATTTAGAAATTCCTGGGGGTGCGAATAAAAATTTGTGGGGTACAAAGATAAATTTTTGGCTGTACATAGTAGAATTTCTGGGGTTCCTTTAACACTTTTCTGGGTGCCTTTAGTAGTTTCTCGAGCAGCCATCTCTTACCTCTCAGATCCACTTCTTTTCTACAAATTTTCTACATCATTAAAGCTGCCATGCTTTTCAGACATAACTTGCATCACTAAAGCCGACATGCTTTTCAGATAGAGATGAAGAAATAAAAGCAAATAATGAGAAATAAATCGCCTCCAACAGCATTTGCATATGAAATGACACTTTAGCCCTTTTAATTAACGTTTCCTATTCTTTTAATCCAAAGTACCTAAAACTCAAAATTAAACATAAAATACATAATTTACAAGAAAACATAGCAAAGAAAGCATAAACAATAGATAAATATCAAGGTGTTTTGGACACATATCAATTACTTCGGTAGTTGTTTAGAGATTGATCTAAGGACCCGACAAATGAGTTTAAACGGAAGAGCCTTTGTCAAACTCATATCACGTTGTTTGAAAAGAGTTGTTACCGAACAGATTTGTTGTTCCTTTACTGTTATGAATACGAACCAAAGGAATTGTTCCAAGTACATGACTTATTACAAGTTGGAGGAGCAGGGATACAGACGGAACTAGGTGAACTATAGGTTTAGTTGCTTGGTCTCAACTATACGAAGTTGGTTTAGATTTTTTATAGCGGCTTAATCCTGAGAGTATTCAATTCTGGACAAGGTACCGGGGTTTTTCTGCATTTGCGGTTTCCTCGTTGACAAAATCTTACTGTGTCTTTTACTTTTCTATTTCCGTAATTATAATTGTTTTTAGTATAATTAGAAGTACAAAACACAAACGTTAATTCCTATTTATTAGTTAGCAATCCTATTGTGTTTGGTTAAGTCCGAACCTATTATCAAGTAAACATACTTCGTTGTTGTATTGTCTCGATCTTGTATCCATAGTCAATCACACAAGTTATCTTGTTGTCGTATTGTCTCGATCTCGTATCCATAGACGATCACACGAAGTGTGAACCGATTAGTTGTATTGTCTCGACTCAGTCCATAGACAATCACTTTCAGACAAAGGACTCATAGGTGGACAAGTTTTAGATTTAGGTATATTTGGGTACCCTCGTCTTTTCAATTGGTACCCGGACTTCACCAAATCAAGCAGTAGCATACGGGTATGCATACCATGGTTCCCAGACTTGGATTACATATATGCAAGTACGCATATTATGCTTATATCCAATTGTTCTAAACTCTCATTTAAATCATTGAAACATTCTCGGAAGACGTACGACAATAGCTGTCTCACACAAACTATTAGCTTCAAAGCAATTTTCAAGTGATCGAATGACCAATACGAAACATTCCAAGTCTACATCAAATGACTGTCTCACACAAATCATGTAAGATGTTACCAGGCAATTTTCACATGATCATCTTTTGACTTTCGTCAAGAATATAAGATGAGCTTGGTTAAAGCGAAATCTTACCAACACATATTTCGATAAATATGTAAGCGAGTTAAACTCAGCTCGAAATATCAAATGTGTATAATTGAAGTCTATATAACTATACGACTTTTGTCTCAAATAAGAGATAGAGTAGATAGACTTTTGAGTGATAGATGAGTTCAAGTCTCCACATACCTTTTGTTGATGAAGTTCCACAAGCTCCCCTTAGTAGTTCTTCATCATCAATCGATGAGCGCCGTGAAGTCTAATGCTCAACTACACTTTCTATCCTAATCCGAGACTTAGCTATAAGTAGACTAGAAATCAAGACTTATAGTTTTGACAACTAAAATTGACAACAAGATTGAGATAGCAACGCTTGCGAGTTCGACCGAGCAGTGCTCTAACAATCTCCCCCTTTGCCAATTTTAGTGACAAAACTATCAATACATATGGAATACAAAATAAATAAACTTTGCAGCTCTCAATCCAAATGCTTGATTTCCTTGGTTCTTCAACATTACTCGAAATCTTCGTCACTTCCAATACTCCAGTGATTCTGAATGTGTTCAACTCAGCATCATCGTTGTTGAAGATCCGTAGCTATAACAATGAGAAAACAGTTGCTCCCAATCATTGTTATACGGTGTCATAGTATTATTACATAGCATCAAAGTCCAATTGTATCACAACTTTGATAACAATACTATGGTGATATGTATCACTCCCCCTTAGTCAATACTTCATCTCACATCAAAACCACTCCCCCTTACATAATGATCCGTAAACCATATGTATTTGTAGTGTGAACTACACATTAATTCTCCCCCTTTTTGTCAATAAAAATTGGCAAAGGTACGAAAACTAGTGGATCCTAAGGAAATTTTCATAGAGATACTTCATGAACAAAAGAGAACAACATATCAAATTTGTTTAGATGCAATCATATAGCCGACACTAAATGCATTCATCAAGGAGTTTATAAAGATACAAGATAACCCATATTATATTCCTCAGCCGCACTCCCTACAAAGATTTGCCAATTAAGCACAAGTTCAATTAAGAACTCTCCCCCATATAATGTCATTCCTGAAAGAACAATAAGAGCGACCTTACTTTCACAAGAAAAGAAGGATTTATTTGGACATTAACAAATCGCATGAAACATGAATTTGTGTCCAAAATACTCAATTAAATTAACCATAAGAGAACCCATGATTAATTTAATCGGAAATGCTCACATAAAAGATCTTACGGAGCCACACAATACTTACACAAAGATGTGGATCAGGGAAAGACCGATACTGCGGAATATTCAAAGATTCATTCTATTTTTCATCAATATTTGCATAGAGACATGTAATAGACTTAATCTTTGTAAACAAAAGTTCATCCTTTCTTTCATCAATATCTGCATAATGACGTAATAGGCTTAACTTTCGTTTGTCAAAAGTTCATTCAATCTTTTATCAATATTTGCATAATGACATATGAAAGATTTAACTTTTGACAAATATGGGACAATCATAGTTCACGGACGCAAACACATATCCCATAATAAAACCATAAAGATTAATACTGCAAAATCATCTTCCAAATAAACTTTAGAATTTAAATAAATAAGTCTAAAAACATTGCAAGATGAAAATCGTTGGAAATAGCTATGTGTACTCACAATAATGGCTATTCCAAACCCTAGTTATCCTTCTTAAAAAAACAAGAATAAATTCTCATAAGAAGTTTCCTAGAAAAAATAGATAAGATAAGAGGACGAGAACTTAGAAAACATCTTCATCTTCGGAATCCAACAAAGTGGCTTGAATCTTATCCATGTCTTCCTTGATTTCGGGAAACTTTGTGGCAATAACACATAATTGTTTTTGCACACATTTTACCTTTGTATTGATCTTACACACACCCTTGTGAATTTGATGAACAAGGCTCAAGGTGGTAGAATCACAAGAACCGTCAAGGGTGTCACATCTTTGTCTCTTGCAAGCATTCTCCTTCATACGTTTGAAAATACAAGGGCGAACAAGTTTGGGAGTTCCAATGGAATTGCCAATAGGAGCAATATAATGTGCTTGATAGATTTGCTCAATTAGGCAAGGGAAGCCTAACTTCTTATTGGATGATGACATTGACAGCATTTGAAGAATGATGAATCCACAAATATTAATACTTTGAGAACCCAATTCAAGGAAATAGACCAACTCCACAAACTCACGACTTCAACGAGAATTCTCAATTGTTGAGGGACAGAGATTAGATATACCAAGTTTTCCGAAAGACATCAAAGAAAGACTAAGATAATTTGTAGGAAATTTCCCATTAATCCAATCAACACTCTTGCCACAAAGACCATTAGAGATGGTTTCATGAGATGGTCTTTCTTACCTTGGCCTACGAAGGTAAAAATTACCCAAAGGGATTTTGGTAATCCTTGAAATCAACTCTCTATTAACAAGAATTCTATCTCTATTTATCATGGTCTTGAATTCCATGTCAACAAGATCAATATCATGGATGTTAGCATAGAAAATTATGGTAAGAGTGTCAAAACCTTCACCAAGACCATCAAAGATGTTTCCAACATTAAATTTTTCAAAGCATAAAAGATCTTCTTTATGACCACTTATAAAACCCAATTTCTTTTCTAAAATAAACCCATTAGAAGAAATCCTATCAAAAACCTTACCACAAGAATCATTAACATATCTAATTCTAATAGAGGCTTGGTCTATAGGTATAGTCATGCTAGAAGATGATGAATCCAAGTTGTTTGAAACCTTTAAATTTCCTATGAGACCTAGAAATTAAGAGCACAAGAATAAGGAAAAACTTACTTGGTATGCTCCTAGAAGAAGAGAAAATCCTTAGTCTCTTTTGAATCTCCAAAGAAATTTTAATGGAGATAATACATGAACCCTAGAACAGTTCACGTACGCGGACTGGAGATGGAAGAAGAAGGGTACGCGTACCATACTTCTTATATACCCAATAATGGGCTTGGACCCGTTCATGAACCGCGACCCGCAAAAGGAAGGAAGGATTTCTTAAAACAATCAACATCCAAGGTTCGCACACTGAAAGGATCAGAATCATGCAGAAAGGGATAGAAGGATAAAAACTTCATCACCACAATTATCCTTGGAAGGAGAGAAAGAAAGAACAAAAAATAAATTAATCCAAACACAAAGATAACCCAACCGTTACTTGCCCCATCTCAAGATATATACAAATGGGGTAGATCCAAGCTTGTTACTAAGAGGCGAGATGTGCAGAGAGATTCTCATGCACCATTTCCGGTTGATATTTGTGAAATGTACCAGAAGTATAATCATAGTAATGATGATACTCAGGGTTAATAGGATTTTTTGAATCCCTTTTTTTATGACCAAGAAAATACCTTTTCCGACAAATAGAACTTACACCGAACTCACCAGATATCTTTTTATCAATTTTACATGAGTTGGTAGTAAGCCTAGTTCGTACATCATGAACACATGATTTTACAGGTACAAAACTTTTATCAGAACGATTCTTATTCTTAATCGAATTAAGCTTTTCTAAAAATATAAAAACGCTTTCAAAAGCTCTAAATAGATCTTTGTCAATTGATCCATCACGATAGTATTCCTCAAAAAGATTAAGAGTTAATCTAGTGAGATTCCATATCTTTCAGCGTTGACCACTTTTTCTCAAACTTCCTTTCTTAAAAGAACTTTTAATTTTTCCTTTAGATTGTTTCTCATCGTCTAAGTTTCCCACGGTCTTAGATGGAAAGATATTATCATGAGAGACCAAATGTCTAATGGATAATAAGCTTTGAACAATCTTTAAGGATTTCTGGTGTGCGTTACAGATGCCAAGAGCAAGTATCCCAAATAAATTTCCATAGGGACATACTTTAAGGATCAGTCAAACACAAACTTATTAGGTTTAAAGAGTTTTCCTGCTCTGATACCAATTGAAAAAGCGGGGATCTAACAACCACACCCAATATTTCTCTTAGCAATCTGTATGGACAACTCTAATATAATTCCAAGAGAATCAACTAGACAGTCAGACTTAATCAATGGAAATATATCCAAGAGTTGTATCTCTGTTTCACAATGTAATCAGAAAATCAAACAGATAGAAATCCGCGAGCCTGATTATTATGTGAAACAACTTGAACGGTACCAAAGACCAATGTTCAAGTGTCAATCAATATAATCAACAACCAAAGGTTGGATTCTCTAATTGGTTGAACTACGCACAACCTGTGATATTTCAATTATATAAACAAATATAATGCGAAAAAGAAATAAAACAGACACCACAAATTTTGTTAATGAGGAAACCGCAAATGCAGAAAAACACCGAGACCTAGTCCGGATTTGAACACCACACTGTTTTAAGCCACTACAGACACTAGCCTACTCCAAGTTAACTTCGGACTGGAATGTAGTTGAGCCCTAACCAATCTCACACTGATCAAGGTACAGCTGTGCTCCTTACGTCTCTGAATCCCAACAGGACTCTACTCACTTGATTCCCTTAGCTGATTTAATCCACAACTAAGAGTTGCTACGACCCAAAGTCGAAGACTTGATAAACCAATCTGTCTCACACAGAAAAGTCTATTGAATAGATAAATCTGTCTCCCACAGATAAATCTATGAGTTTTGTTTCGTATTTTGATAAATCAAGGTGAACATGAACCAATTGATATACCGGACTTATATTCCCGAAGAACAACCTATAAATATCAATCAACTCACAATAATCTTAATCGTATGGTAGCGAAACAAGATATTGTGGAATCACAAATGATGAGACGAAGATGTTTGTGACTACTTTTTATCTTGCCTATCGGAGATTAAATCTCGAGTAAATATTAGAGAAGATAGTACTCAATCACGATAGAAAACAGCAAGATCAGAACACGTAACTACATAGAAAATAGTTGGGTCTGGCTTCACAATCCAAATAAAATCTTTAAGTCATTAACCTACATGGTTTCGTGAAAAACCTAAGGTTAAAGGAGAATCGACTATAGTCACAACTAGTATCACACATGAGGTTTTGGGATTAGGTTTCCCATTTGTTAGAGTTCTCCTTTATATAGTCTTCAAATCAGGGTTTGCAATCAATGTTACCTTGATAACAAAGCATTCAATATTCACCCTTAGATGAAAACCTGATTAGACTCAAGCTAATATCTTTCAACCGTTAGATCGAACTTAGCTTGTTACACACAAATGAAAAGTGACTTCATTTTGATATGAGTAACCATAGCTAAACGTGTGTACTTGTTGGATCAACAATAGTTAACCGAGGTTAGCCATATGAACACTTTCATATCAACCTTATTCATCTTAACCATAACTAGTTCAAATGACTTAAATGAAACTAGTTCTAGAGTTGTTCAATTGTTTATATTCTCATAGAAGTATACAAGACACTAAAACTAAACAAGGTTCGTAGCTCGTAAATATGATATAATGTTCGTATTGATTAAAATTATCTGTAACTAGGTCATTGTCTGCTCGACCCCATTTAAGTCAAGTCAGATATTTCCCTTATCTTTTCCTTATTCAAACAAGCTTCTGCGGAATTTTTTTAATCTTGATGTATCAAATAATATTCATTTATGTGAAGTATCACATTGTTTTCGTACTACCCAAAAATAATTGTTAACTTTATCAATCAATTAAATTGAATCAAAGAAAAAAAGAGTTTTCTTTTTTTTTCTTTTAAAAGAAAAAGAAGGTTAAAAGGAAACTTGGCCTAGCCCAGAATTACAAAGAAGAAACATGTCTTATATGTATGCAAGACAATCTCCCAATTGTGTAGAACATTTGTACCCACAAACCTAAAAACTTCCAAATCACAAGTCCAAAGGATAATAATTTTTTTTACAAGAGTTATTATCTGTAGTGATCTACACTACAAATTAGCTCAGAAGCAACTCAAATCTCTAAGGATAGAGATTTAGAATAGGTAGAAAAGAAGTTTGAGAGAGAAAAGCAATTTCTGATTATTGATTCTTCATATCAAGAAGAGAATCCAAAGTACTGACTTATACCTTCACACACAAACAGCGTGCACAGCACGTGTGAATGGCACAGACACTACCTAACGGTTAAAAGATTTAAACTACAATAAATAAGATTATTACAAGGGTGCCTTAATCTTCAGGGGGGGTGCCTAATGTGTTTTGTAGTTGTAGTGGTAAAAAGATTCGAACTCTAAGACTTGTGAAGGATTTTTTAGACTCAAATTAAACTCAAAAATTAAATAAAGTTGTATTAAAAATATAAACAAAACACCGAGACTCTGGATTCCACCATTAACCAATTTAGTGATATAATCTAATCAATATTCATGCAACTCTTTATGTTTAAAGTGATTCTAATATTTTGCAAAGGTAGATTTTTGGAATAACAAGTGTATTTCGAAAGCATAGAATATCAAAAACATAAGTCTAAGCATAATCTATCAAGAGAAATCACAATTATTTAAGAAAAATCATTCAATCAATTCTCAATCAAAGTAAATAATCATATAAGAAATTGCAAAAATAATTAAAATAGAATTATACCACTTTTCATGGAACAATGGCTTCCTCCGTCGCCTCGGCTAAGGGATTTAGCTCCTCATATTAGAAATATGCTCAAAAGTTGATTTCATTGATCAAATAAGGTATTTTTATTAGAAAGGACGAGTTATAGTTACAGAAAGCTTGTTGTAAGGAAGGTAATGGTCGCTGAAAGTATTAAGCAAAAACATTCAAAAACGATAACAGCTTTCTGTAGTTGAATATAAGACTTCTTCTGCGACGGTTCGTTGTGGGTCGAAGTTCTTCGTGTTCTTTGCGACTGTTTCGTGTGTGTCTTATGTTCTTCGTGTTCTTCAGCTCCGCACCAGCAGAAAACAGCAGCAGGTAGCTTTCTGTTCGTCTTGATTTCTCACTCCTCAGCCCTTATCAGCCCCCCAAACTCTCGACACCCCTTCTATATGACCCAACCAATCTATTTATATCAAAAAGAGCGATTAAATCTCTCCAAAATCTTCCGAAATCTCTTTCTTTCTCTTCACGGCAAAGTTGCGGAAATTTCTTGTTTTAGAATTTCCACGCATATCTGGGCTTTCCTTTTGATTCTAAACTCTTACTTAGATAGATATTAAGCTTTGGGAAGAAAATCTTGCCTTTAATCTCTCTAAAATTTCCGAAAATCGGTCACACACGTGACTTTCCATATTTTGCTGTTGAGATCAAAACCCATCGATTGAGCCCAGTTTAATCGATTTCAACACCCATGTTAGATTCCTATACCCATAAGGAGTCTACCCTATGAAAATCAGATGTTTAATCGACCTTAAACTCCTCCAAATCACTACCACCAAAACTGCCAGAAAACAACCTTCACGTTTTTGGTTTCCCGCCCAAATTCAGAATTTGAACGTAAAGGGGAAAGGTTACCCCCTATCCAATGGTCGCCCCTTATCCGTTGCTGGAGTCCACATAACACTCGTCCCTTGAGTTGCATTTATCAACTTTTCGAGCCAATTTCGCCGCAAAAGCTTATTTCTCCAAAAAACACCTACAAAGAGATAAAATACCAAAATAAGTACAAAAATGGGTACTAACATTATACACAATAGAGATGAAAATAGACACATAAATGCGTCTATCAGTGCCCTTATCTGAGTTAGATAATTGAGGTTTATGACAAACCCCCTTACTTCTCCAGATTCTTGTCCTCAAGAATCAATTATGGAAACTGTGTTTCCATGAAACGTTTGTCCTCCCAAGTAGCCTCGGCAGCATCCACTCCCTCTCATTGCACTAGTACTTGAGTAACATTTTGGTTGTTCTTTCTGATTTTCTTTGTACTCAACACCAGCAGTGGTCTCACCTTAATTTCTCCTTCTTTGGTCATGGTTGGTAGTGCTGTATAAGGAAGTACTCTAGTTCCTAGCTTTGGTTTGAGCTGAGAAACATGGAAAGTAGGATGAATTCTAGACTCTACTGGTAATTTCAGTCTATAAGCTACTTGTCCAATCTTCTCTTCAACTTGATAAGGTCCAAAGAATTTGGCTGAGAGTTTCAGGTTCCTTCTTAGCTGAACTGATGATTTCCTGTAGGGTTGCATCCTTAGATACACCCAGTCTCCCACTTCAAAAGACCTTTCTGACCTCTTCTTGTCTGCTTGTTTCTTCATCCTATGCTGAGATGCTTCTAGAGATTCCTTGAGTAAAAGTTTCATGGCCTGTCTCTGCTCAATATAATCATCCACTGCAGTGCTAACACCTTGAGCACAAGAAGAGACACCAAACTGCGGGGGTGCATAGAAAAATAGTGCTTCAAATGGGGTAAGCTTCAGACTTGTGTGGTAACTGGTGTTATACCACTATTGTGCCATTGGAAACCAAGTCACCCACTTGCTAGGCTTGAAACTAGTAATACACCTTAGATAATCCTCTAGACAAGCATTCACCCTCTCAGTCTGGACATCAGTCTGAGGGTGATATGCATAACTCATATGTAGAGATGTTCCTAGCCTACTAAACAAAGCTTGCCAGAAATTACTCACAAATACAACATCTCTATCTGAAACTATGGATTTAGAAAGTCCATGGAGTTTGAACACAGTGTAAATAAATACCTTGGCAACTGAAGCTGCATTGTAAGTATGGCTCAGAGATATGAAGTGGATGAATTTAGTGAATCTGTCCACTATAACCAAGATAACTTCTCTTCCTTCTGACTTTGGAAGTCCTGAGATAAAATCCATGCTTATGTGCTCCGAAGCCTGTTCAGGGATTGGTAGAGGCTGCAACATTCTTGCTGGAGAAGTGTTGAAACCCTTGTACTGCTGGAAAATATCACAGGTTCTGACAGCTTCTTGGATACCCCCCTTCATTCTAACCCAAAAGAAGTACAACTTATCTCTTAGGTAGGTAGCCTGAGATCCAGAATGTCCACCAACAGAAGAAGAATGGGTGGATATTATAATTTTCTGTCTCAAGTTACCATTCTGTCCAATGTAGACCCTTCCTTTATACCTCAGTACTCCCTGCTGGCAGTTATAATTCTCTACAGTCCCTTCTTGCACAGTCAGTTGTAGGATTAATGACTTAGCATGTGGGTCATTTTTGTAGCTTTCCTGCACTTCTAGGTACCATCCAGGTTGTAATTGAGTTACACTGTGAGAAGAAGCTGGATCACTTACTTGAACCCTTGATAATGCATTAACTACTTGATTTTCAGTTCCCTTCTTGTACTTTAGTACATAATCATACCCCAATAGCTTAGCTAACCACTTTTGCTATAATAAAGAATGGATCCTCTGCTCCATAAAGTACCTGATGCTTTGGTTGTCTGTGTAGATAGTGAATTTTTTTACTAGCAGGTAAGACCTCCATTTGGTTACTGCCATCACTACTGCCATTAGTTCCTTCTCATATGTAGACATGGCTAGGAACCTTGGCCCCATACCCTTGCTGAAAAAAGATATAGCTCTTCCTTCTTGTATTAGTACTGCTCCCACACCAGTATCACAGGCATCAGTAGACAATTCAAAAGGCTTACTGAAATCTGGTAACACCAAGACAGGTGTAGTTGTGACTGCACTCTTTAACTTTTCAAAAGCCTCTTGTGCTGTGGTGCTCCACTGGAAGCTATGTTTCTTCAATAACTCTGTCAATGGCTTTGCAATAAGTCCATAGTTCCTTAAAAACCCTCTTAAGTCTTTAATAGATGTAAGCACATGCCATCTTGTCATGCACTCTATTTTAGATGGGTCTGCAGCAACCCTTTCACATGATATGATGTGTCCTAGATACTCCTGTTTACCTTGTCCAAATGAGTACTTGTTGAGATTTGCAAATAACTGGTTTTCTTTGAGGGTCTTCAAGGTTAACTACAAGTGCTCTTGGTGGGATTCCATATCTGGGCTCTACACTAAGATATCATCAAAGAACATCAATATGAATTTTCTCAAGTAAGGCCTGAACACATCATTCATCAAGGCTTGAAAGCTGGCTGGGGCATTAGTCAGGCCAAATGGCATAACCATGAACTCATAATGCCCTTGGTGAGTTTTGAATGCAGTCTTTTGAGTGTCCCCTGGAAATACTCTGATTTGGTGGTACCCTGCCTTCAAGTCAATCTTGGAGAAAACAAAGGATCCCTTGAGCTCATCTAATAATACCTCAATCACTGGAATGGGATATTTTTCCTTCACTGTTATCTCATTAACCTTCCTGTAGTCAAACAGAATCTCCAACTCCCATCCTTCTTCTTGACTAACAATATGGGTAAGGAAAAGGGGCTATGACTAGGTTTAATCACTCCATACTTGAGCATTTGTTCCACCAATTTCTCCACTACTTCCTTCTGTACATATGGAATTATGTAGGGTCTTTGGTTAGGTGGTACTGCATTAGGCTTGAGGGGAATATGGTGATCATGAGTTCTTAAGGGAGGTAAGGCAGTGGGCTCTTGGAAAATGGAAGAGTATTGTGTGAGAAGTGGTTCAAGAACTTTGGAGTCTCAGGTTTGGGTTCCACTGCTGTAATGAAGAACAAGTGGCCTGCAAGCCCATGTTTGTTCTTCTTTAGGTATTTTTGGCAAGCTCCCACTGACATAGAAGACACTCTAACTTCTTCAATAATGCCCTTAAGCTCCACTTCCTTGCCTTCCTGGGTGAAGGATACTGTCATCTCCTTGAAATCAAACTTCACAGGGCTGATGTTTCTCATCCAGTCCACTCCTAAAACCATGCCACACCCTCCCAATTCTAAGACCCTGACATAAAAAACAAAGGGGTGTCCTTGCATTTTCCAGCTAAATTGTGGGCACTTAGCATCAAATTTGTACTCTTTATCACAGTTATAGCACAATCCCTTATCCCTCCTTAACCTCATCTCAGCATAAGTTAATTTCTTGATGGGAGGTAATTTTGAGTTTCCCCCACCTTTGGGAGATGGTGAATTTGACTTTGGAGGAGTTACAAAGCTTCTAGAGCTGCTGCTGGCCATTGAGATTGGAGGAAGCCTTGAGACAAACTTGGCCTTCCTAGCTATCTTCTCCAACACAGCTTCTTGCATCCTAGCCAAGTACATGGCATGGTTGAGTGTAGATGGTGAGTGCATTTGTACGGCTAATCTGATTTCTTCCTTAAGCCCACTGACAAAGCTGAATGTAAAGTAAGATTCATTCAAATAACGATTCTTAGCAATCATTAGAGCCTTGAGCTCTTTAAAAATCTCTTAATACTCTAGAACCGTACCTTCCTGGCTGAGTTTGTTGAATTCACCCACCACATCATCATGACCCAACTCTTGAAATCTGAAAATTATATCATCATAGAATTCTTCCCATAATATCACTTCCTTCCCTACTTGATAATCCTGATACCACACATCTGCTCTACCCTCTAGATGTAAGGGGCAACCATAACTTTCTGTTCCTCATCCAACAGATGCAACTGAAAGAACTTATTGCACTTACGAATCCAAGATCTAGGGTTATTCCCATCAAATTTAGGAAAATCTATCTTAGGTTTATGAGTAGTCGTGAATTGATTAGTTTGAAGTTGGTAGTTACCTCTATCAGGATCATTATCCTTTGGATGGTTCTGAGGTTTGTTGGGGTTTTCCAATACTCCATCTCCTTCTTTCGGTTTATTCAGCATCTTTGCTTCAAGGGTTGCCATCTGAGTCTCGAATAATCTTCTCAGTCCTGCTAAGAGTGACGGCGATAGATTGTTCTGAGCCTCATCAAAAAAAATTCTAAAATCCTTGAAACCCTCACTTTGTTCTTGCGATAACTCATTCACACGCTTGTGGAGAGCGTCGAATTCCTTTTGGGCCACCATTTTATCACAGGAACACTCGGATCGAGTTCTCTGATACCAATTGTAGTGATCTACACTACAAATTAGCTCACAAGCAACTCAAATCTCTAAGGATAGAGATTTAGAATAGGTAGAAAAGAAGTTTGAGAGAGAAAAGCAATTTATGATTATTGATTCTTCATAACAAGAAGAGAATCCAAAGTACTGACTTATACCTTCACACACAAACAGCGTGCACAACACGTGTGAATGACACGGACACTACCTAGCGGTTAAAAGATTTAAACTACAATAAATAAGATTATTACAAGGGTTCCTTAATCTTCATGGGGGTTCCCTTAACTGAGTTGGATAATTGAGGGTTATGACATTATCTCCTTTGGAGACTTGTGCCAAGCCCCAAAAACTCTTCCGTTACGCTACTTATAAACATT
The DNA here is from genome assembly GCA_023531105.1 of Papaver atlanticum. Lineage (NCBI taxonomy): Eukaryota > Viridiplantae > Streptophyta > Magnoliopsida > Ranunculales > Papaveraceae > Papaver > Papaver atlanticum. Next base: position 2,001,725 of record JAJJMB010004060.1, on the reverse strand, counting down.
TCACAGTGTTTTCTTTCTGCACTTTGATAACCAATAAAAATTCATACTTATTTTATGCTTAATTTTCTCCATTTTAAATAAATGTTCGACAAGAAAATAAACATGAAGGTTTACATGTACACTAGATTATTTTTTTTGCTAAGAAAACACCCTAACTATATTAACTTAGAAGCGAAATACAAGCATTCAACAAGGGTTCCCTCCTCACCAGATTGTCCAAAAAAGAAGGAAAAGAGACCCATACATCCTTAATACAATACTTCCTAGCTCGACATGCAAGTCGATCCGCAACTTTGTTTTTAGAACGATTAATATAAACAACCCTATAACTATTACAACTTAAGAGAAGAGATTTGCAGTCAACCACGATATCCTTGCATCTCCACTCAACATTACCGCTGCCTCCATTGAAAAAATCTACAACTTGAAGGAAGACACTGATGAACATAACTTTGGATAGTTTTATCTCTATTACCCAAGAGATAGCCAAAAAAAGAGCAGTTGCTTCAGCTCCAACTGCTTCAGAAACCAACCCAAAGTACGAACGCGATTGAATTACTGATCCTGCATTGTTACACAGAATTAGACCAACACCCATATTAAAATTCTTGAAAGAACCATCAACAGAAATACAATGGTCCACTAGTTCAATAGGGATTTTAACTTGCATGACATCCTTCTGGATCTTCAAAGGAGGAGCTATATATGTGTTTATTATTCTTTTTGATTCAAGAATGATTTTATCTATATTTATAGAGACTTTATTAAAAACCACATCACATCTGCATTTCCAAATACTCCACATAACAATTGCACCTATACTTGGCCAGCTAACAGCAAAAGGAGATTGACCAAATTTATCTTCAAACCATTCTAAGAAGAAATCGTCCACACAATCCAGATCAGAGTTAACTAAGTGTTGAAGTAACAAACCAAACCACACATGAGAAACAATAGGACAATGAAAGAATAGATGAGTAACCATTTCAATATAATTCTTACAAAGAGGGCGGGTAGTATCAACAACAGGATTATAATGATGAAGTAAAGTATTAATTGGAAGCATCTGCGCAAAGATCTTCCACATGAAAAACTTAATTTTAGGCAGATAGTTCAAAGACCAAACTTTTTTTTTCAAAACGAAGCCTCTTCTCCATCACTGACTTCATTCCTAAAAACTCTATAAGCAGATTTAGTAGTATAATTTCCATCCCTAGTATGTGTCCACTTAACTTGATCCTTACAGTGAAGCTTAACCTTCATCGTCTTTATTCTAATAATATCCTCAGGGGAAAACAAATAGTTTAACAGAACCTCATTCCAAGAACCCGTATTCATATCAATAAGATCATTAACATAAGTATAATCATTATAATTAGAATCTATCGAAGAAGGAGGAGTAGAAAGACCCGGTAACCAAACAGATTCCCATATTTTTGCCAAACTACCATCATTTATCTTAAAAACTATATTAGATCTTAAGAAAGATAAACTATTGACAATACCTTTCCATACCCAAGAAGCAGAATCAGCTGCTTTATCAATTTCCAACAGATTCTGGTTAATGAAGTATTTATCTTTTAAGAATTTAGAAATCAAAAGCTCAGGATTTTGATAAATTCTCCAACCAAGTTTAGCTATCAAGACTCTATTAGTAGCATATGTATTTCTAATACCAAGTCCACCACATCTTTTATCCTTACCAATATCCCCCCACGAACGAAAACAAGCAGCATGTTTAGGGTCTTTCTTAGACCACCAGAAAGTTATCTGGATTGCATCAATCTTAGAAGTAATCTTCTTAGGAAAAGGGAAACAGGACATATGATAGACAACAAGACTAGAAAGCACATGCTTCGTAACCACAGTTCTGCCAGCACCATTAAGACTAGATTTTTTTGAATTTCCTAATCTGGAGTAAAAAAATTCTATCAAAAATTGAAAAGATTTAGTTTTATCTCTATTAACAAAAAGAGGAGTACCTAAGTACTTCTCAGAAGTACTCATGAATTTGATCCCAAGAGCTTTATAAAGAAGTTTTTTATGTTTATGATGCATTTTCGAACTAGAGAAGAAACCAGATTTTTCATAGTTAATAGCCTGCCCAGAAGCCCTTGCATAAACACTAATAATTTTCATCAGATTTCTAGCATACAACAAAGAGGCTTTTGAAAAAAGCATGCAGTTATCGGAAAAAAATAAATGCGAGATACCTGGGCTATCTTTTCTTAATTTGAAACCTTGTAACAAATTATCTTCTTCTCCTTTCAAAAGAAGTTGAGATAAGACTTCCATACATATTATAAAAATGTAAGGCGATAGACAATCACCTTGCCGAATACCTCTACAAGGAAAAAATATTTCACCAGGCGAACCATTAACCAACACAGAATAAGACACCGTACTAATACATTGATGTAAAATCTGACACCAATCATCTGAAAAACCTAGTTTTTTAAAAACAGCAAGAATAAAAGACCATTCCATCCTATCAAAGGCTTTGGAAAGGTCAAGCATAATAGCCACGAAACCATCTTTTGAATTTTTCTTTTTTCTTTTAAAAGAGTGCAGAATTTCATGACTAATAATAATATTATCATGAATTTCTCTATTGGCAATAAAAGCCGACTAAAAAGGCGAAATACGAGAATCTAACAAAGGCTTTAGACGATTGGTAAGAATTTTCGAAATAATTTTGTATACAATATTAGATAAACTAATAGGCCTAAAATCATGCGGTGTAGAAGGATTATTTACCTTAGGAATTAGAGCTATAAAAGAATGATTAACTTGCTTCAGGAGAAATTTTGTTCGAAAGAAGTTTTGAACATGATCAATGACTTCTTTTGAAATAACCTGCCAATTGTCCCTAAAGAAACCAGCAGGGAAACCGTCAGGTCCTGGAGATTTCCATGGAGCCATGTCATTAACCGTAGCATGAATTTCTTCAACAGAAGGAACAGCTACCAAGAGAGAGTTCATGTCATCCGTAATTATAGGTTTAACATTTGTAAGAGCTTCCTAAATATTAATGTTATTTGGATTCGAAGAAGTATAAATGTTCTTGAAATGGTTAGAGAGAAGTGCAACAACTTGATCTCTATTTTCTAACAAGTTTCCTTGATTATCTTTGATAGTCTGAATAGTGTTATACATATTTATAAGCTTTACTGTATTATGAAAGAACTGAGTATTCTTATCATAATGAGTAAAATAATCAATCCTAGATTTTTGTTTATAAAAAGAGTTTTCAATTTCATACCAATAATCTAACTGTTTTGAGTAATTCAAGATGTAGCCTCCAATATCCGGTGAGTAAGGCAACATTTGCAATTTCTAAATTTCAACATTTAGCTTACTGATAGTGTTTTTAACATGACCAAAAGATTCAATATTTCATTTACTAAGATCAGACTTAACATTTTTGAGTTTTCCAGCAACAATAAAACTAGGAGACCCATTGACTCTCTTATTCCCAGGAATTTTGAAGAACATCTTTGAAATCCGGACTTAATTGCCAACACTTGAAAAATTTATAAGGAATGTACACTAGATGGTTATACTTATATATACACCTGAAAAGAATTGATTTGATCCAAAACAAAATAAAAGATATCATCCGAATTTTACGCATTTCACTTCTTATGGATATTCTCAATTAAAAGATTCACAAAATAAGATATTTGAGAAAACTGGGCTTATTATGTGTAAAAAGTCTTTATCACCTCCACTTTCCTATATCAATATGCAATTTCTAGACCAGTAAAATCCTACATAGCCTAATCTAACGAGATAATTTGTTGCAATAATTCTTAACGGACCGCCAAAACAGACATCATAAAAACCGTGTCCAATGTGGCGCCTCCATGGCACAGATATTTCTCTTTCCAACTGTAAAACTGGTCCCATTATTTGTGTAAAAATCATACTTCTTTCTCTCTCTCAGAACAAGTCTCTCTGTTCTTCAACAAATCTAGTCTAATCTTTTGATTTATTTCGTTTTCACCATTTTTTCCGAGCAAATTTGAGGACATATCTGAAAGTAAGCAAGTTTAATTTTTCACCATTTCTTTTTTTACTTCACAAATTTTGGTTTCTTAAAAATTGCTTGTTTTCATCCACATCTTTTGTTTATGTAGACACGATGCTACTCAGTTTGATATTTATAGTTTGATGTGTACACCATAATAATCATGCTAAGCGATTAAAATTTTATGGCACAAGCTTAATATACAACAACATTTTTGATGTTTTTCGGCTACTGACTAATCAAGATGGCAAGATATAAAATTGGTTGATCTTCACCACCGGAGATCCTGCAATTCAAACATAAGCTTGGGTTCCGACCAAATTCAAAAACTCCAAGATACATGACACTGTTACTTTCTGTAATAGTCAACTTTCTAATTAGGCTCAACTAGTTTCACAAATTGCCAGAAGATTTAAGATGGTTATTATAGACTTTCTAGACGGACTAATTGCCAAACATATAAACTAATCCGAAGTGTTTCGGAACTATTAATTGTTGTCTGAGCTTCTTTTATATCCCTAACTCTCTGAGTCTCTAATTCTCTAAAGAAGTGTAATGATCATATTGATCAATTCTGTATATGAAGCCGGCTATTATTTCCAATGTTAAACATGACGAAGGAAGCTTACAATCTGTTTGTGTATGTTATTTGTGGATTGATGCTAATTAAACTGGAAGCAGCATTAGAGCATACGGATGGCAACATGAACAATAGTTTTTTTTTTGAGGTTGGCACATTTTAGGTAATGTAGGTGGGTGGTACTTGATTTGTGCAGTGCTTTTGTTATTTTAGTTCTGAAGTAGATACTAGGAAGGTGGGTGTCTGTTACTATCTCTCTACCTTCTCAACTTGTTATATGAACTCTACCTCAACGATGCAAAATCAACTTAGTACCTATCTCTATACCTTCTGATTTTTCTGTATGCTAGCTACTTCTTCACAAACACATCTTCAGAGAATATGAAAGAAGATATCCTGACCATGTCTGATTTGAAATTTTAGGCTATACGAAAATGGGAAAAAAAAAGTCCAAAGACTAAACGTCCAAATATTTTTTGTTTTGACATAAACTAAACGTCCAAGGACTCCATCACGAAAGTAAGAATAATGAAATTTCTTCAGTTGTTTGAGGTCTAAGTTGAAAGAGCTCATTGTCGAACTGACCGTGAGAGAAGAGAGAGATCTAAATCTTGATGGACGCAAAGCATCCAAATAAAATATAAATATCAACGGATGTGGTGCAACAGAAAACTTTCCAAATTTCACAGAAGAAGTCAGACGCCTTTTCTCCTTCTCTATCCACCACATCATCTCCACGTCGGATACGGTTTTTAAATAGTTTTTTATACGGTCTGTATAGAATTACCGAATTTGTTGGGGTGTTTCTTCAACAGAAAATCTTTAATTTAGCGAAGGTTTATGCTTGTCAGTAGGTTTTACATGTGCCCGCAAGTGCTCTGATTAGAGTGTCATAGTTGACACACCTACTCGAACCTATACCCCGTACACGAACGAAAAATAAATAAATAAAGCTTCTCCATATCATTTTTTTATAAATAATGATATGGAAAAGTAATTCAATTATCTTTGTTTTTTATCACAGCCCGTTCGGTTGAGAGAATCGGAAACCTAAGAATTCAATTATGGGGTAATCCAATTCTTGGAATTGAATTCCAAGGAATGCAATTCAAATCCTAAACATTCATGTTCGGTTGAGGTAATTCAATTATCTTTGTTTTTACCCCGTAATTTAATTCCATTGCACTATTGGACCAATGGAATTCTACTACTTTTGGAGGGATTTTGGAGGAAATTGGATTCCTAGGAATCAAAAAATTTAACCACAAAAAATTCATTTGCACCGTTCGGTTCAAGGCTTCAAACGAACATGCTGTAAATTTGAATGCAAGTAAATTCCATTGTTATATGCATTTAATTAACAAACCACTGTTTGATTTAAGTGCAAAAAACCAACTCGTTGTCGTACCGTCCTTGTAAAGAGGTGAGCCGCGATTATGGATTTTACCTATTCAAACATAGTGGTTTGAAGGGCCGTTGGCACTTGGCACCTCTTTCTTTGTGGGGGACAAAGGGGAAAATGAGGTGAATAGCGTACAAAAGAAATACTAATCATTAATTTTAATTTTGGAGAAACTTTAGAACTGGTAAATAAACTTACTTGGTCATTTTAGGGCGCCGGGAACAATCTTTTCTCCAAATTATCCCTCAAAAACAAGTCAGGTTTATGACTTGGAATCTTATACTTCCTCCGTCCCAAATTAATTGAGCTGGTTGTAGTTTGCACAATTCTTAAGGCAAGGAAGAAAGCGGAGTATATTTAAGTATATGTATAAGTATTTTTAAGTAAAAATTTAGAAATGATATATCTCTTAAATTATATCATGGTTTTTCGTAAACTTTATACCGTTGAAAAACATTTTAAAACATCTACGTAACGAATATAAACATGACTATCAAAGTATACATGTTTCTTATATTAATAATAATCAATTAAAAGGATAGTTTTATATATATATCCTTGTTTAGTGAAATAGTTCAATTATTTATAGGATAAAATCTAAAACCAAATAGCTCAATTAATTTGGGACGAAGAGTGTATGTTCATACAGTCGGACGAAAAATGAAGAAGAAAATAATGTACTCCTCGCAAGCTCTACGCTAGTAGTGGTGGAGGTCTTTTTGGAACAAGGGACGAGACGTAAAGCTATGGAATCTAGCCATTGCGTTTGTTTCTAACATAGTGACTGTCTAATACAGAGTGGGACATGGTGGTAGAGTGTACTATGTTGTGAACCTTGTGATAAGCTACTCAGTTCGCAAATGGCGCACATGTATCAATGCAGGGCGCCACAAAATATGTCAAGAAGTACGTATCAATACATGAAGAAAGGTTGACTTTGTTTGTCTGGATTTGACTTGTGGCCGAGTCAGATGTCATTTTTTTTCCTTCTGATGCATGACTCGAGGCATGAGCGAGGCTCGTACATCTAATTCAGAATTATTTGAGCTAGATACCATGTTACATCTGACTGGGTTTAAAAGTTTTTTAAATCTTTATTACTAAATAATTTTCAAGTCGGATGTATTATGAGTCATTTTCAGACGAGGCAAAAAAAAAAAAAAAAAAAGGCATGTTAAACTCTATAACCCGATCCAGAAAAGAAAAAAAAATCCACCATGAAGCACTTGTTACACATGATTCTTGATTTTTTTATGCACTTGATAACAAAAATTTGATGCTTATTTTATGCCTAATTTTCTCCGGTTTAAAATAATGTGAGGTTAGAAAATAAACGAAGTTTATGTCCATTATTTGCTTATATATGCACCCAATAAGATTTAATTTAATCAAAATTGTTGGAGTTAATCCGATTACACATCACATTTCTTACAAATTTATCGCTCATTTATTAAAATTTCAGAATAAGATGTATGAGGAAAATGGTTCCATGTATCCAGGAACTGTTTATATATCTAGTTCTTGGTACAGTTAAAATTAAGCTGATTATACCTTTAGTGACCGGCTAAATTGCATAGTAGGGTGTCCCTGCGTTTTCATTTAGTAATGACCGTATTGGTCACCATCCAAGATCTACGATAATGCGTCGAGTTATAGAAAACTCACATAGTCATTCTTTAACGAACCACAAGATTCTTATGCCTCATGATTTTCCTTGCGATGTATGCTCCCAAGGAAAGTTAATAATTAGACCATCTTCAACAAATGTTGGTATTGAGGCGCCTAATTTCTTATAAAAAATGCAAGAAGACATATGTGGACCTATCCATCCTCATTTAGGACCGTTTAGATATTCATGTTTCTAACCGATGCATCAACCCGATGGTCTCATGTTTTCCTACTTTCAAGTCGTACAATAGTTTTTGCAAAGCTACTTGCTCAAATAATACGACTAAGAACACAATTTCCACCTATTAAGACTATTTGTCTTGATAATGCTGGTGAATTTACATATGAAGTATTTGATGATTATTGCATGTCAATTGAAATTGACGTTAAGCATCCTATTACTCACACGCGTACCCAAAATGGTTTAGCAGAATCTTTTATTAAAAGATTACAATTAATCGCCCAACCATTAATTTTTCGGTCTAAATTACCAGTTTCTACTTGGGATCATGAAATTTTACATGCAGAAGCACTAGTGTGTATCCGACCTACCAGTTATCATAGCTACTCACCTATACGGCTTGTATTTGGAGAACAACCAAATATTTAACATTTAAGAAAAAAAAATTACGCTGTATATGTCCCAATAGCCCTCACAAAGGACTAAGATAGGCCCACAATGATGACTTGGAATTTACGTTGGTTTTGAATCTCCATCAATAATTAGGTACCTGAAACTATTAACAAGAGATGTTTTTAAGGCACGTTTTGGATACTGCCATCAATGTGAACTCGAGGTCCAGAGGATCATATATTTGAAAAATATCGCGCATAGAATACCTGATGCATTAATAGAGACACAAGTAGAGTAAAACAAATCTATATACGTACCACAAGAACTCCAGTGAGAGTAATCGTCTCTGAAGGAAAAAATGATGTGTCTAAACCATGCTTGAAGCGTGGAATACGTCTTGGTGCAAAAGATATAATTATGCGGAAGAAAAGAAAGGATGTTGGCATTCGGAAAAACACCAGATCCACAAAATCAATGATTGATGAATCTGAAATTATTGAAAATCAAGAGGAAGATGTACCTTAAAATAAAGAGATCTTTATATATAAATCATGTAGGTACAAAAGGACTACTGGATCGGAATAACATCATTCACGATCATAAATTTTCTTATGCAATTGGCTTGAATGATCTGAAAATACTGATGATCCGGAACCACTAATCGCTGAACAATGTCGATGTAGAAATGATTGGCCAAAGTGGAAAGATGCAATCTAAGCAGAACTCGAGTCATTAGCAAAACGTGAAGTTTTTGGTCCCGTTATTCAGACACCTTGAAAAAGCGGGGGTATAACAACCACACCCAATAATTCGTTTGGCAATCCGTATGGACTAAACTCCAATATAATTCCGAGAGCACCAACTTAAAAGAGAGCTCTATCAAGAGATATATCAAAAAACTTTATCTCTATTTCTCAATGCAATCAGCAAATCGAACATATAAAGCCTGATTGATATGAGAAATAACTTGGACGGTATTAAAGGCCAATGCCCAAGTGTCAATCAAGTTATATCCAAACAAGGTCGGATTTATCAACTGGTTGAACTACGCACAACCTATGATATTTCAATCATATAAACAAATATAATGCGGAAAATAAATAACACAGACACCAGAAATTTTGTTAACGAGGAAACCGCAAATGCAAAAAAAAAACCCGGGACCTAGTTCATCTTTGAACACCACACTATATTAAGCCGTTACAAACACTAGCATACTACAAGTTAACTTCGTACTGGAACGTAGTTGATCCCTAACCAAGTATCACACCGATTAAGGTACGGTCGCGTTCCTTACGTCTCTAGAACCACGCAGGATTCTGTGCACTTGATTCCCTTAGATGATCTCACCCACAACTAAGAGTTTCTATGACCCAACATCGAAGACTCATAAACAAATCTGTCTCCCACAGATAAGTCTATTCTTATAGATAAATCTGTCTCCCACAGAAGTACCTATGAAGTTTTGTTCCGTCTTATGATAAATCAATATAAATGGATTACAAAATAAATAAACTTTGTAGCTTCTCATCCATCATGCTTGATTTCCTTGGCTCTTCAACATTCCTTGAAATCTTCGCTACTCCAAGTACTCCAGCGATTCTAAACGTGTTCAACTTAGCATCATTGTTGTTGAAGATACGTAGCCATAACAATAAGAAACAGTTGTTCTCAATCATTGTTATACAGTGTCATAGTATTATTACACAGCATCAAAGTCCAATTGCATCACCACTTTGACAATAATACTATGGTGATATGTATCACTCCCCTTTAGTCAATACTTCCATCTTACAGTGAAAACTACTCCCCTTTACATAATGATCTGTAAACCATATGTATGTAGTGTAAACTACCAAATAATTCTCCCCCCTTTTGTCAATATAAATTGGCAAATGTACGAAAACTATGGGATCATAATGAAATTCTCAAAAAGATAATTCATGACTAAAAGAGAACATATTAACTTTGTTTCGATGATTTCACAGAGTCGAAACTTAGTGTATTCATCAAGGAGTTTATAAAGATACAAGATAACTCCTACAATATTCCACAGCCGCACTCCCCACAAAGATTCGGAAATTAAGCACAATTTCAATTAAGAATTCTCCCCCATAATATGTCATTCCAGAAGGAACAACAAGAGCGACCTTACTTTTATAAAAGAAGGATTTCTTTGGACATTAACAAATCACATGGATTTGTATCCGGTAAACTTGAATAAATTAACCACAAAAAGACCTTATTGATTAATATAATCTGAATCGCTCAACATAAGAAAACTTACGGAGCCATACCGTACTTTCACATAAAAGTGGATCAAGGAAAGATCAATACTGCGGAATTTTCAAAAGTTCATTCTATCTTTCATCAATATTTACATAAAGACATAATAGACTTAACTTTTGAGCATATATGAGATAATCATAGTTCACGGACGTAAACACAAACATATCCCATAAAATACTTTTTGCAATATATAAAACCAATAAAGATTAATACTGCAAAATCATCTTCCAAATAACTTAGAATTTAAATAAATAAATCTAAAAACATTGCAAGATGAAAATCGTTGGTAATAGCTATGTGTAATCATAATATTTTCTATTCCGAACCCTAGTTATCCTTCTTAAACATAAGAATAAATTCTCATAAGAAGTTTCCTAGACAAAATAAAATAAGGTTTCTTTGATAACTTCATATCTCTCCATGACTCCATCATAAAAGGTATCTTTGATATCCTTGAATCTCTTGACCGTGGAGATCCCATGTTCATGAGTTAGAACATTCACTTTACTATCAACAATACGGGCAAGTTTCCTAGCCTTGATGCAATCCGAGACGAGCTTCTTCTGGTTCCGTATCAAGACCTTTTGATTTTCAAGGATTTTCGTCTGACCATCAATGAGATGATTTATTTGCAGTTGAAGGTTTGCAAATTCGACCTTTGAGTCATTCTGAAAGTGAATTCAATCCTGGACTGATTCAGCAATCCAAAAGTTGTACTCTTTCCTTGCAATCATTTTTTTCAAAACAAGTTCTTGAACCGAACTGCATCCTTTGATGTCTTCTTCCATGTCAAGATTATCACTTCTTGAGATCTTGACAAGATCTTCATGTATTTTTTGAGATAGGGATGAAGATGAACAAGTATATGGTGAAATATATATTTGTAAACAAGAGAAATATAGTAGATCCCTTGTCAAGGAAACCCTATATAAACTCTTAGGAATAAAAGTACATGGAATTTCGCGGACCTATTACCGAAAGTTACCGGGTCAGCAAGAATCCAAAAATAAGGAAATACACTCTATTTTCAGTAATCTCATAGATTTTTATAGCTCGATAATTAAAATATTCTCTTAAAATTAGAGCACAAAAAAAATCAACAAGATACATTAGTTACTAGGAGTCAAGATATGACTCAACATTCACATATGAAGAAAACAACTTTATTTTAAAAAAAACAAGATAAGACGGTATCATACAATGAACTTGAGTATCCCACAAATATCATCTTTGCAACCCTCAAGTTAGTTTCAAGGATGAATATACCTAGAACTAGGTAACAGAGTGAGATATAATCCTACTATGAAAATTGAGGGAAGAGTTATAAATACCTTCTGGGTGTTTGTGCCGTGTATTCCTTACCTTCCTTCGGTTATACCTTATTCCATAGGAATTAGACATAAACCTTTTTGAATATCCATCAGAAGGATTTTTCCGAGGATTAAGTCTAGGACCTCTTGAGATTCGTTCCAGATGATAAGAATTATGAGAATTCCATCTCCTAAACTTAAATCTTACAGACTTATTCTCATAAACATTGGGAACGTGTACATTTTTGGCGTATGTATTTGCACCATTAAGAGGGACACGATTCCTGTAGAAATTTCTAGATGAGTGACCTTGGAAACCTCTTTTATGAGAGATCTGGTTTTCTGCAGGAATGAAATCCATTCTAGATGCCGTCAGAAAATTTACTCTGTCGACTATAAAAAGAAGTAGATTTCGAAGATCAGCAATATGTTTCTTTCTACCAAAACAATTTAGAACATTATGATTCCCATTCCCGCAGAATGAATAGGTTTGTGGATAAGAAACATTGGATGACTCCTGTTTTAGAATCATAGCCTTTTTGGAAAACTGCAAGTCATGCAAACATTTCTTGCCAGACACTTCCTTTGGAGTAATTTTCTTCATGCTAGGTAATACCACATGAGTATTAGAGATAGGCATTGAAGATGACTTACTCACTAAAACAGAGTTTTCCATTTTCAAGGAATTGCACTGTTCTTGGGCTAGTAAAAGAGGTGCAACCAGTTTCTCTTTTTCAACACGAAAGCTGTTCAATTTTGATGAATCAGTCTTGATTAAACGTTCTATTCTAATTGAGTCTTCTTTAACAGTATCTTCAAGCCTACTAATCTTTTCACGCTGTAGAGTAGTTTCTTGAACAAGGTTTTTGATATTGTTAGAAAAATACTCTACGATACTAGTTAATATATAAAACTTCGAAAAAAAAATTTATAAGCAAAGTCAAACGACAAGAGGATTACAATGCCACAATGTGGCGTGCCGGTATATGATCAGCACTTAAATATGGTATAATCCAGACCGGTGGTGAGGACCAAGCCATACTATTTTTATTGTTTTTAGACCACTGGGCTACATTATGGGCAACCATATTACTAATGCGGTTAACATAAGTGAAAGAGATTCCCTTAAACTTTGTAATTAGGTATTAAATATTATACCAAATTGCTTGGGTTCTCTGGTCGCCGCAAAAATATTTCCTAGTTATGTTCTCAATTACTCCTTCAGCGTCGCTTTCAATTAGGATTTGTTGATTCTTCCTTTCCCAAGCAGTTCTCATGGCGTCTCTTATAGCTTTGATTTCTGCTTCTTCTGCCGATGAACAACCAACATATAAAGCTTCTGCAAGAATGAATTGGTGATCTGAATTTCGAAATACAAATCCAATCCCCCCTGTTGATGAAGAAAGATTCCAAGCCCCATCACAGTTAATTTTAATCCAGTTAACAAGTGGAGAAATCCAAGTTGAGATGTCAGAGATCGGTGTAATTGCAGCGATTTGTTGGAGGTGTGGTTGATTGATTTGCACCAGTAGCATCGATTTTTCTCTAGCCAAAATTGAGGGTGGTTCTTCAATTATTCCAGTATGAACAATTATGTTTCTACTGGTCCAAATTGACCAACACATACAGTCTATCATTGGATATGTACCAATTCTATTAGAAACATCATTATAAGGGTTCAACTGCAACCAGTATCTGATCCACTCATCAAAGGTAAGATCTTGAAACTGATGATTTATGATGTTTATTTCAGACCATATTGTGTTAAGATGTGAACATGAGACTAATGCATGCATTATACTTTCTTGTTTCAATTTACACCTTGGGCAAATTAGGTCTGAGGTGTGTATTTTGTGATGTAGAATTAGGTTTACATGCAAGGCTCTTTTAAGAGCCTTCCACACAAATAATTTTATTCTTGCAGAAAGTTTTTGAACCCACAACTTTCTCCATAAATCAGAATTGGCAATGTCACCTCTTGAGGAGAGGCTGTGATATGCAATTTTGGTAGTGAATTTCCCATCTCTAGCATTTACTCATATCCTTCTATCTCTTGAAGGGATAAGAGTCAAAGGTATGTCTTCAATCTTCTCTATAGAAGATTGATCAAAGATAGCACTCAGTTTAGTTGAGTCCCATGTTCTGTTCTCATGGTTGATAAGATCTGCCACTGTGAGATTAGGATCAGGTATTGTATTATCCTTTGGTGTTGCAACTCATTTATTTGGAATCCAGTTGTCACACCAAGGATCTATGAATTGTCCTTCCCATACCACCCATGTGATGAATGGTTTAATTTTTTGCATAGTTTTAAAAATACATTTCCATGCCCATGATGCAGTATTTGGACACTTAGCATGTAAGATATCAGTTCTAGGAAAGTACTTTGCTTTTAGGGCAGTTGCCCATAGAGAATTAGGGTTCTCCATAAGTCTCCAAACACTTCTTGCCATCATAGCAAGGTTATTGGTTTCACTGTTTCTAAATCCCAACCCTCCTTCTTTCTTTGTTTTGCAGATATTCTCAATGGCCAATAAGTGTAGCTTTCTCTTTTTTGACTTTGGATCCTCTCCCCACCAGAATCTATTCAGGTGAGCATCTATTTTATGGCAGAGATTCTTAGGGATTAGAAAATTTTCCATATGGTATGTTAACATAGCTTGTCCTACATGTTGAACCAAAGTTGTTCTTCCCGCTTGAGAGAGAAAATGGGTTAACTAGCTGCTTGCCCTTTTCTCAATAGCAGTAAGAAGAGATATATGAGTTTGTGTTTTAGATCTCAGAAAGTTAATTGGTGCCCCTAGATATTTCTCTCCTAGGTGTAAATTAGAAATACCTATAATTTTGGCCAATAATCTTTGATGTCTTGGATGAACATTTTTACTGAGCAGTAAGCCAGACTTATTGTAATTAATTTCTTGTCCACTTGCTTTGCAGTATTTGTGGAGATAGTTCTTGGTAGCGTGGAATTCAGGAATTGTAGCCTTTGTGAAGATGAAACTGTCATCTGCAAAAAGTAAGTGACTGATTGGTGGAGATGCATTCACAATTTTAATTCCAGGAACCAGGTTTGTCTTCTCAAGTTTAGATATGTAGGCAGATAAAGCCTCAGTACAAATAATGTAAAGGTAAGGGGAGATTGGATCCCCTTGCCTTAACCCTCTTTCGGGTTTTAGATTACCCATAGGGCTTCCATTCAACAGTATAGAGTAAGAGACAGTATTTAGGCAGTTCATGATTAGACTTACCCAATTTTGGCTAAAACCAAGTTTGCACATTGATTTGGCTAAGAAGGACCACTCAAGCCTATCATAGGCTTTAGACATGTCCAACTAAATTGCTGCAAAACCAACTTTTCCTTTTTTCTTCTTCTTAATGCAATGAATCACCTCATGGGCCATTAAGATATTATCTGCAATTTGTCTCTTAGGGACGAAAGCACTCTGATGGGGCGAAATGATTTTGTCCATCAGAGGTTTCATCCTGTTTGCTATAGTTTTTGAAATTACTTTGTATGCAAAGTTACAAAGGCTTATTGGCCGAAACTGATCCACATAATCAACCATATGATTTTTTCGGATGAGACAGATATTTGTATGATTAAATTGAGTAAGTAGATGGCCTGTAGTGTAGAAATGTTTGACCATCTCACAAACGGAACTACCAACCACATCCCAATATTTTTTGGAAAAAATGTCCTGTAAAGCCATCTGGCCCAGGAGATTTCTTTGCTCCCATTTGAAAAGCAGCTGATTTAATCTCGTCGTCGGAGATAGGGGTTGACAGGAAGTCATTATCTTCACTAGTGACTTTCAAAGTCATAGAATCTATGAATTCATCTTGTCCTTCAGGATTAGAAGTTTTATATAGCTCCTGGAAATATGAGATAAACTCATTACCAATAGCCTCCCTTGTAGTGAGCCAAATTCCATTGGATGATTTGATCCAATTTATATTGTTTCCTTTTCTTTGAAACATCGTAGCTTTATGATAAGGTTTATTATTATCTCCCTCATTGAGACAGATTTCTTTTGACTTATGTTTCCATAATATTTCCTGAAGATAATATACATATGTCATTTTATCTTTTAATTCAGAAACTTGTGTAGTATTGCCAGGATCGTTAACTTGAACCTGCAGAATAGCTACCTTTGTATCTCTAATGGAGCATGTTATATTTCCAAATGATACTCTGTTCCAAAGTTTGAGCTTCTTCTTTGCTATATTTAGTTTTTGTTTGAGCTGATATGGTTTTGACCCCCTTACACAACTGACCCAAGCTTGCTCAATGACAGTTTTGCTATTAGTTCAAGTGTAGCTGCATTTCTATTAGTCTTTGTTTTCTTGTTAAAAGTGTTGTTAAATACATAGAAAATTTAACTTCCTCTCAACTCTTTTTCAGAAAAGTTTACAAAATGAAGCTTAAGGCTTCAGAGAAGTTATGCAACATATTAGAGATACAAACTTACCACCTTTCTTTGGTGTATCATCCACTCCTGACCCTGATTTCCTATCTTTCTTTCCTTTTACTGATTTCCCACTCTTCTCTGCTTCATTTCTCTCATTTTTCTAAAATGCCAAAACTCGCTTCAACAAATTGCGGAAAATGGATCATATGTCCAAAAACCATAAAGCTTGGTAGTATTGGACTACTAAAGTATGTATCTGGGTGAAAAAGACATAGAAAAAAAGAGACCGGGATACCCTTACGGTTAATATCTTTTTCAACTTCGTTCGTATCGTCCTCTCTTATTATTTCTCACCCATCGACAGTATTCTCTCCACCACCAATCCACCATCTTCTTTTCTCCTTATTTTTCTTACTAAAAAAAACCCACCACCATCACCAACTTCTTCTTCTTCTTCTCCACCATTGACGTCGGCATCAAGACCCGCCCACTATTTCGAGAAAAACTTACATTTTCAAACAACTCCAACACTATTTTGAGATGCCCTAATTATTCTAAAATTCTCGATTCAATTATTCCCTGAAGATCAAATAGGTTGTTTATTTCATCAAAGATGAGCATCGACGAACCTAAAACTCATAAGCTCCTAACCCTAATTTCTAATTTTTGATTTCTGAATTAGGAAATGGAACATTAGGTTATCAATTAGTTATCTATTTTGAAATTAGGGTTTTGAATTGGGTATCTATTTTGAAATGAAACTTTGGGTGTGTCAATTGGTTGATTTTTATTTATTTATTTTGAATTGAAATCTGAACAAGAACAATTTTCTGGTAATACCGCATGATTAAATTGAACTTGGTTATGTATTTGAGATATACCTGGGTGCATCTTTGGTAAATTAGGTTATGTTTGGTTTGCATGTTGCAGTAAACTCAGATGCACCTAGGTGCATCTTGGATAAATTTGGGTAAGTTTGGTTTGCATGTTGCACTGAACTCAGATGCACCTGGGTGCATCTTGGCTCTGTTTAGTTTGCATATTGCAGTGAACTCAGATGCACCTGGGTGCATCTTGAGTAAATTTGGCTATGTTTAGTTTTCATATTGCAGTAAACTCAGATGCACCTAGGTGCATCTTGATTCGATCTGTTAAACGTCGAATTTCATCGTGCAGTAAACTCAGATGCACCTAGGTGCATCTTGATTCGATTTTTTTATAACATGGGTTTTCTTTGCTATTCTAAGATGTGGTGCACACTGCTTCAGCTAGACACAATGGTAGAGTTTTGAGTTGTCGGGTGAATTATCTGTTCATAACTTTCTAATGACTTGTATCTATTGTGAGTGTATCTCTTGTTAAATTTCATCTTCTTGGAGTTCATGTTGTTACACTAGTCAATGATATACCGCCATCAGTTATGGATTAAGATTTGAATCTCATTTTGGAAATTTGAAACATCCAAATGTGTTGGTCTACATTGTCTGAATCTTTATTATGATATATTTGGTAAACTAAAGTTGTTGTTATGGCTAGTTTTGGTAGCCGTCGTAGTCCTATAACGTGCGCACGCATTAATTATCCTGACTTTATTATAATTATACCCTCGCACATTTATCCTCCAACTGCATCATGTTATTCGACATTGGTTATGGTCACGTGCCCACTCTTCTTGAGTTATAACATCTTATATGATACATTTAAGACTCAATATCTTATAAACCAAATTCGAATTTTCATCTTGTAGTAAAGCAAGATACACCCGGGTGCATCTTGATTAAATTTGGTTAAAATTCAATTTCTATCTTGTAGTAAACTCAGATGCACCTGGGTGCATCTTGATTAGATTGGTTAAGTTGCTTTTCACCTTACAGTAAGCTCTGATGCACCTTGGTGCAGAATTGGTTACATTTTCTTAAATAATGTTTTTCATCTTGGTCTAAACACATAATCTGATGGTTTTGCAGTAATGACAATTCCGAAATGTATGTTGAGGACTTCATGAATCGGGTGATAAAAAGTAAGTACGAATTCCAATCCAAGAATTTGTAATGGAAAAGGTGAGGACTGAACAAGTACAAGTTCTCCAAGATGAACGAAGTTGATGTAAGAAAGAAGATGTTTAGTTTAGAACTACGTTTTTTATTTGCAAAACTTTTATCTTTTTTGTTGTTTGTCAATTGTATTTCGTTTCTTAACTGTGAATATGGATCATTTGACAGATCCAGATAAAAACATATTTGTAGAACATCATTCGAAAATCTCAATAATATTAGTCCTTATTGGCAAATAATTTCAGCATTTATATATTTTGTTCATAAATTCTGAATCTTGTCAGATTATACATTATGCACCCAGGTGCAGTCTTGAAAATGTGCATTATGCACCCAGGTGCAACCTTACAAAACACATTTTCATGTCAGATTATGATTATGCACCCAGGTGCAACTTTGGAATAAACCAAATTTCCAGACAAAAGCCAATTTTCCTGCAAAGTAGTTACATGGTATTCACATTAAAAAGTTTACTACAACAATTATTACAAACCTTGACAACCCAAAGTGCACAAACACACATTATATTTATGTAAAGTAAACAAGAGATTTAGAGAGATTGGCCACAAAAGGGGCAGAACTCAAGATCAAGGACATGAGCACAAGAATGACAACATAAGACACGAGGAAGTGTAGGAGGAGAGGGAAATGGCAACAGCAGCAGCAACCCATAAACTGCCTCATTGTATCTATGGCACCACCATCAGCAACTCTTCTTGTTTTCCTCCCCAAAGTCCACACATTTCAAAAACTCCTTAAACTCTTGATCAAAACAGGACAACAACAATAACAAATCCTCAAACTCTTATTCAAAACACATTTATCTTGCATCCTCCTCTGCCTATTCTTACGAGTTTTTCAGGCATTTCCGCAAACATCTTGTATTCAACTCGCAAATTGGTAATGTAGAGAAATGTGTTGTACTTGTTCTCTTCCTCATTGGCTCTCCTTTCCTGCCATACATGAACCTAAGACAAACCCATTCCTCCACTCTCCAAACTGAACTCAAATTGCACTGAAATCTTCCCCATTGATCATTAAATTAACGGCAGCAAACACCTACACAAACAATTGCAGCAACACTTGTTTCTTGACTGCTATAGCAACCAATGCTTCATAAAGTTTTTTTTTTTTCAATTGCACAAACAATTGCAAACAATTTTATAGATCTAACTTAGAGAATCAGCTTTCAATTTTGGATGGTTTCAAATTTGCATCAATTTACAATCCGAATTAAAGTGATGATTTTTTTAATCATAATAACAATTCCAAAAAAGTGAAACTAGATAGTTACTTATACCTTCCAGATTATCAGAGAAACGTTTTTTCTTTGTTTTCCTGGCTTCGGAAAAAAGTCTTAGTACCATGGTTTTTACAGAATCGGTTGGTTCTTCCATTGTTGGTCAAAATCTCAATCGGAATCTGCAACTAATAACCACCGCTGAACTGGGAAGAAGAAGAAAAATTAATCAAACAAATTCTTGTCAAACACCATAGGATTAATGTCTAGAAATCGAATTATTCAGGGTTAGGGATTATTGATTAAGATAAAAGCCATGGAATTGATGGTGCTTGTTGTAGTGGTGGCTGTGTTGGTGAGGGTGGAGGTGCTGATGTGACAGTGGAGTTGTTGCTGTTGGTGTTGCTCATGGAGTCGACGGTGAAATCGAAGGAGGAGGAGATTTTGATTAGGGCTGCACAACGGTCGGTTCGGATCGGTTTTTGGTCCTACCGACCACTGCACCGTAGTGATCGGTTTATCAAAAAGAAGCCCCTGGGATTTTATACGGTTCGGTGTTAAATCACCCGAAGTTTCATCGGTGCGGTTAAGGTCGGTGTTCGGGTTACCCAAACAATTCAATTCACAGGTCATGAACAAAATTTCAAACATCAAATTCACATGCTTCAAAGAAAAACCAACATATGATTTGATACCAGAAACACTACACTAACATTAGATATAGAATTAAAGCAAGAGTGAAAAGCAATAGGTTTATTATTGAAATTTTGGATCTGTAATGACAGAATCTAGTTCGTCTTCTCTTGTAGGTGTATTTATGTGCTACAAATCCAAAAGAAAGACGATCCAACACATGCTATGCGTACAGCTACTATAACTATCACTGGTGATCGATGGAAAGTTTTAGATGACTATCGATCAAAATTAAATGAATTCTAGACTGACAACAGCAGTTGTTACTCCTTGATAATCACACTTGTATATCTAATCACTCGCAATTAAGATTTAATATTTATAGAGCCAGTAGGGTGGTAGGTGGTGGTGGTAGACTGGTGATAGAGAAGAAGACAAAGAACAATGGTTTATTGGTATTGCCGCTACTCCTCCAGTGAAAACTAAAAACTAGAAAGAATTAGGGCTTGCGAAGAGAAAGAGTTTATACTGCAATGATTCATGGCTCACATCAATTCTAGATCGATGGCTAGGGATTTCTAATCGGTTGGGTAGTAATCTATTCGGTTGGTAAGAAACCCAACCCAAGTAGAAACCAAAACTACATCGGTTGTGTAGTGTCTGTACCGTCCGGGGCTGAAATATATATTGGGTACGGTTTGGTTCGGTTATTTTTAGCTCGGGTCGGACGGGTTAGTCGGTTAATTCGGGTTATTGTACATCCTTAATTTTGATTTAGTCCATAATAAGAATCTAAGAGAATAGAAAAGATTTAGTTTTTTTTATAGAAGGAGGGCATATAGGTAACTTAAGAAGACATATTATAATTTTAGTTTGGTTAGAATGTCCAAATAGGATACTAGAACCATGAATTTTGAATTTTTGGTTATTTGAAAGGTGGTCATATTTTGTTTGTGTTGACCCAGGAATTCAAATCTAAGGGTTATTTAATCAAATAACTGTTTGCTTAATGGTTTGGTTATGGAGATGTTGGTGTACTGTCTAGTACTCCGTCGGAGGGAATACTTTATTAGTGTGGAGATTTCGAGGTTAATGGGATAAGAATTGGTGTCGTACTATGTTTCTTTTTAAATGCTTTTGGTGAGACTGGAAGTAGATGAGATGAGGTTTTGGCCGTCAATTCTGGTATCCATTTTTGACTTAACCGTTATTTGGCTAGCCTGACTTCTAAACGGAACTTGGTGTCACAAGAATACAACAAATCAATTTTCATGCTTAGTTTTTTTTTCTAGATTTTCATATAAAAAAATGCGTGATACTAGAAACTAAACAAGATTTGCATTTACATATCTTTTTCTGTGATGTATTTATATATCTGATGAAGATTCATAATTCATGTTGATTGCAAATGCCAAATAACTAATGATGCAAATCTTTCATATATCTAAGTAATATTTTCGTTTACAAAATGCACAGAGTGAGATGTTTGAGGTAACTGGATTCTTCCGAGGTAAATCAATGGGTCGATCACTTTTCCATTTACCTCAGTTAAGCTAACTGGGTCTGATCTTAATACTTGGGGTGTTGTTGTATCTATTGCATACTCACGGCAACTCTTTTAAATGAACATTCTTTTATCTTCACGGAAAAATTTAAAGATGTAGTCTTCTTTATATCGGTTTTGTGATATGGAAGTTCAATTCTTTTGTTTTCGTCAAGTCTCAATGCCTTCGTTTTAATTTTCACTATCTCTAATCAATTAAAAATTTAAAATAGTTCGGAGCCAAAACTGAACTTGGGCTTTTACTTTACTGTTATTAATTCCTATTCACGCTCATTTCATGAAAATTCTACCCTTTTTTTGAGAGAGATTTCATACATCTCATTGGGTCATTGGTGTACATTTTTAGTGTACAAAGATCTATGAAGTGATCTAGAGATGTTTCTTCGCTATTTTTACTTTTTGGTGACCGGCAGGGTCTTCTTGACTATAATGTTGTTCACTGAGTTTGACCACACTTGTCATATTATTGATCTTCAAACGCACAAATCCTCCCTCTCATCTCTAATTAATCTTGCCAGAGCAATTTTTTTTATTTTTTTTGGATAGAAAGAGAGATAATATTAGAAAAAAGAATTTACAAGGAAAGCTACTAGATGTAGCAAAAACAAAAGAAGAAGAAAAGAACTAAAAATTATATAAACAAATTGTCCCAGTTTTGGATAGTAATTGAAAAGTTCAAGTGCACTTGAAAACCAATAGTAGAAGCCCGAGCAATCACTAAAGACTTAGTTTCATTTATCGGGTCTGAGTCCGTTTTGAATGTATGTTTTTCTTCAAAGGTTCGAGTATTTCTTTCTTTCCAAAGAATCTAGACACTGCAGCTGGAATGAGAGACCAATAATGTTTACCAGTGCTTGAAAAATGATTAAAGTCCCAACAATGAGCAAGATTATAAAGGTTTCTTGAAAATGACTATGCCCAATTTGAAGGTGTTAACTGTGGCCAAATCCTATTAACCACTCTATAGGGTAAAAAAATATGATCTGCAGTTTCAGAAGCATCTCCACAAAGAATGCAACCATCTTCAAGAATGATACCTTTTCTATCTAGAACATCAATAGTGTTCAACTTTCCATGCATGACACACAAGATGAGGAAATTAACCTTTGGAGTATGTTCTTCTTCCACACAAAATAATGGGGGAAATTATCAACTCCAACATTAATCTTGCAAGAGAAAACTACTTCGTATAGGATTATAAAATCTGAAGTCTTGTTTGCTTGTTAAGTAGATGTGTAAATAAGTTGCTTACATTTTATTTATTTTCAGAAGCTATGTTGCTTACATGGTAACCAAATACTTTAGTGTATATAAGTTAATAAAAATGAGGGAGGATCCTTAGACAATCTTATATTACACTATCCATACAAGATTGAACTAATTTTTTTTAGTGTCCAAATGATAATGGATTCGAACCCAATATTTTCAATGGCAATAAAACATAGTCGGGACAAGGTAGCAAGACACAACTACAGACTACTAAAGAATGCAAAAATTGTTAATATACCGGAGATTCCTTATGGTAGAGAGAGACTGCGGAAAGCGCACTGCCCATAACCTATGCCAGTGATAGAGCAGCTGGCCAGAATAGCGTCGGATCCCTCTTCAGGAGATAACTCGGTTAAATTTTTCAGTGAGTGTAGAATTGTCCTACTGAAAAACAATCTTGCTTTGAAATACATGCGAGATGCGACCACCAAACTTGGATCAAAGCACACAATGCTTGTTTGATGTGTAATCGGTATTTATTGAACTTGTCACGACTCCTGTTTTTAATTTTCTGCAGTTAAGAACAAATGAAGTTTCATTGTCATGTTCATTCAATTTTAGAACGTCAGGCCACAAAACAAACAAAATTCGTAGGTATATTGTGCACTTATATATCCGATAACCATAAAGAATGTGTAAATGTTAATCCAAATATTGAGGAAACTTTATGTTATGCTTTTCATGATTTTTAAAATCACAATATACTCTATGATGCAAACGTGATAAGATGTTTGAGGAAACTTAACTCGTGCAATCTTTGGTGTTTGGGTTATCTAGCAGTTTTGGTTGCTAATAATAGATCTGAAAACTAGGAATTGTTTTCATAACAAGCAGAAGATATATGGATTTATTGTTTTTATTATTTCTTCAAATCTAAAGCCGACGCCCAAGGTTATTGTCATGGGAATATGTACGTAATGAACGATAGAAAGAAAATATAAAGATTAGTTGCAATAATCGTGAGTGGATACGGTACCACAATCGCTATTTGGCTGGTTTCATTCTACTCTTCGGTTCCCCCTTTAATTTCGTTAACGATTTGTATTTAGTTATCATGAGTTTCCAATAAATAAAAATGTGATTGGAAAAAGAAAAGGAAGTTATAGCATCAACACTTTGTTTGTCATTAATTCTTATTCTCTTTATTATTTTTCAGACGCTTAAGCAAATAGCGGTGAGAATTCAAGTTTTAATTATGGGATAATTCCTTTACCGGTTTAATTGTTTTGCAAGAAACAATTACTTGTTTTATACGGAAACCTAAACCTAATTTTATTTGCAAGATATCTTTCTTATAAATACAACTCGAAAATCTTTTTTCAAGGTACACCAGAAGCAGATAATACTTTGTCTTCTTTTCTTCATCTTCTCGCTTTTTTTTGCGCGGCGTGTTTACTTCCGATTCGTGTTTCTAAGTTCAAGAGTGGGTAACTTTTGTTGTGCTAACTCAAGTTATAGATGACAGTCTTATCTTGGACATATCTTCGCACGTTGGGGTTTAGTAATGCTCTTCTAAAGTAAACCCACGAACTAATGTGTTAAGGACAACTTTTAATAGACATAAAAGAAAAATACGTGTCGGGCATGGTTGATGGTACCATCTTGTTGTGATAAGCTAATCCAGATACAAGGCACGACAAAACATGCCAAGAAATATAATATTGTTTACATGAAGGAAGACTGACTTACGCGTTGTTTGTTTAAATATGACTTATAATTTGGATATAACTCGACGTTTGAGTTAGTCCGAGTCAGATATCATATCATTTGTGTTTTTTTTTTTTTGATGTCTGATTCAAGGTGTGACGAGGCCCATCCATCTGATTCGGAGTTTTTTGAGTCATGTATCATTTTGTACCTGACTCGTAGGACATATTTAATTAGATTCAGATTTTTCTTAACTTTACTACTAAATAATTTTGAGTTAAATGTAATAAGTCACATTCTGATATACTTTGAGTCTGCAGATTCATACGAGGAAAAAAAAAAGCAAACTTGTTAGACTCGATATCGATGATTCAAAAACGGTCTCCACCATGAGGCACTTATTACGTTGAGTTCTTGTTTTCTTGGTGCACTTGATAACAAATAAAATTTCATGCTTATTTTATGCTTAACTTTCTCCTTTTTTAAATATGAGGGAGGATCCATGGACACTCTTAGAATAGACACTATCACACAAGATTTGCGTTATTTTCTCTGCAAAACACAAACGACAATGAATTTAAAGCTATTATTTTGATGACATGTACCTCCTATAAGACTCTACATTCCTACCAAAAATGAGCGCAATTCAAGATACCAAACCTCATCTTCTACCTATCTTAATTCCAACCGTTAACTTTTAACGGCTGATATTCAAAGGGGTAGATGGTAGTGTTATACATCTCGAATTGTGCTCATTTTTGGTAGGAATGTAGAGCCTTATAAGAAGAACGTATCATCTAAATATTAGATTCAAAATCATTGTCGTTTGGGTTATGCGGAAAAATTGACGCAAATCATGTATGGTGGTGTCCATCTAAGAGTGTTCACGGATCCTCACTCTTTAAATATTGTGAGGTTACAGAATAAATGTGGTTTACATGTCCACTATGTGCTTATATATACACAGGCTTGAAAAGATTTGATTTGATCAACAACGCTAGAGTTGGCCCATTTACATATTTCACTTCTTATGAGTTTATCATATTCTCATTTATTAATTCTTCATAATAAGATGTTTGAGGAAACTATGTCCATGTATCCATGAACTGCTTATATATCCAGATGCAGTTATAATGAAGTTAATTATAACTTCGCTGACTGGCTAAATCACATAACCTAAACGAAACTACAATATGCGTTAAATCTAATAATTCATCTTAAGCTTTTTATGAAAAGGATGAACACAATGACAAAAGATATCTGGATATATTTAATTTTTCTAATTTTATTTAATTTTAAAAAACTTGTGAAAAATATATTTGTTACAAAAGAGCAAACTACATAAAAATTAGATAGGGTTGACTATTGGTTGTTGCTTGTTGGTCACAAAACTTAAACATTATGTTCCTGATTGTTTTAGATCCACCTAAGTTATCTAAGTTTTTCTTTTTAGGAAGCGATATTATTAGAAATGTAGTTCAAAGTTGAATAAAAGCGAGTTCAATTTTGCTCACCTCACACCTTCCCCCACCCAAAAACAAAAAAAAGTGAATAAGAGAGCATTGTTCTTTGTTTTTGTGTTAATGATTTGCATCTAAGTGTAGTTTGCTTGTTGTTTTTCAGGCCTGACTAAAATATTAAGGGTCATTGAGTTCGCCTAAACATGGAATTATGAGGCATATCTGGGACAAGTGAGCCGACTAGCAAGATTGGATGCGAAGGAGTAAAGAGAAACTTTCCTTGAACGAAAAAAAATACATGGGATATATGCGACCAAACTTGGACTCCCGAACGAAAACTATACTGATACAATCAAGAAAAAAAAAATCGGGTAATCTTCAAAACAAACGGTGCTCATTTGATCCGCCATCGACTCAGTGGCTAGAATTTGACTTTGTCACACACAATTCTTGAGTTATTATTTTTGTGCACCAGAGTAAAATGAACAGTCATGCCCATTAAATGTTTAAATGCCAAAAATGTTAAAAACATTTATTATTTCTCTCTCCTTTCTCTCACTCCTTTTTCTTCTCCAACAAAACCATCAAAAACAACCCTTCTCTGTTCAGATCTAGTCCATTTTTGGACTAGATCTGAGCAGATTTCTTCATTTTTCCTTGCTTTCTAGGTTAGTTAGTAGATTAGTTTGGTTTTTTATTATGTTTTCTACTTATCTACACCATTTTGGTGGTTTTATCTACTCTTTTGAGGTTTATCTTCGCTTTAATGGTGATTCTTGGTTATTGAGTTGGGTTTTAAGATCAATAGTGATGCTCTTCATGCTCTCCAACGACGAAATCTTCATCTTGGTTGTCTCCGGCGACGGAATCTTCATCGAAATCTTAATCATCAACTTATTCGGCGACGGAATCTCCATAGGTGGTCTTTTTGACGACGGAAGCTTCATCACTAGTTATAAGAGATTTGAGCAAATCTCTCCTACTTTTGGAGCATTTCTTTCTAAAGAAGAAAAACAAACTAAATGGTTGGAATTTAATTCCGATAAAAACCATCCTTCTTCCGATTTAATCGGATCTTATTCATACTTGTATTTGTCTTACTCCGGTAATCCTTCTATTTCTCATGTCGGATTTCTCGGTATTGTACTCTTACTGTATGTTCTTGTTACTTTGTATTCTCTTATTTTCGATCTTAAACTCATTATAACCTTGAAAACACTTTAATGAAAAGGTTTCTTGTTTATTAAAAAAAAAAAAAAATGTTTAAATGCAAGACCACAAAATAATAAAATTCGTGTTTACATTATGTGGTTATAAATATCCAAAAACAGTTCATTCCATTAAGCATGGCAGATGTGAAGACAATGGACCACATCTTCACAGATTTCATAACATCTGGTCGGTGAATTATTTTTAGAATATTAAGACCAGTGAAAGAAAATGAGATGTTCGAGGAAAATGAATCTCTAAAGGTAGTACTGAATTTGCGGTCATACATTTACCATGTGCTCGCTCTTTTTAAACATAGTTCAAAATTTACTACTCCGACCAACCAAAATAATGTTCACTTTCTCCTTCATTTTTTTTTTATCCACATAATTAATCAAATTAGTTATTTTTTTTGATATGCCTTTAAATATCAGGATTTAATTGGGCCCCAAAAAACAATTAGGGGACTCCATTAGAGGACAAAAAAGGTCATTAAAACCTAATTTGAGTCACCCCTTAACCAAAATATTTTTAAATGGCTAAACTGTCCCTGAATGATTAGTATTAAAACTTAATTAAGTTAAGTTAATTAGTGTAGTTAGATTATGTTAGATTAAAATCTGATTTTAGAATCAAAATTTGCTTTGCTTTGATTTTTTTTTTTTGTGAGTTGAGAAGAAGAAGAGGAGGTTTTAGAGGAAAAATTTAGAAATGAGTAATTCAAGTAGGGGAAATGATGTTGGGGAAGGTTCAAGCAACAAAGATGATTGTGTTGATGATAAGATTATCTTAAATTCTCCCATGGATTGGATATATGTCACAACACAGAGAAAGAGTCGTCAATGTTGAGGGATGTATTCCCCAACGACTCTATAAAGTCGTCAATGTATTGACACCAAAAATGACGACTCAAACCTACAACTTTTCCAGGTTATGAAAAATCGTCAGGGTAATATGATATACCCTGACGACTCTTAGCTTGGGTCAGAAAGAGTCGTTATTTTGTGTGTTTATACCAAGACGACTCTGAATTTTTTTGGGATAGAGAGGCTGTTTGTTTTTCACCTGGGGTCGTTAATGTTTAAAAAAGGGTCGTTCATAGAGGATCGTCATAGGTTTCTATATTATGTTAATGACTCTAATCTAGGGTAAAAAAATGAAAACCAGAAATATGGTCGTTATCTTGATCATCATATACCCTAACAATTTTTTATGGTCTCTACATGCATATGAAAAATCGTAAGGGTTTAGGCTTGTCGAATTGACGATCCTTTTATTGTAACTGAAAATTTTCGGGTGATTTTTTTTCTTTCTTGGAGTCGTTAATGGAGGATAAAAGAAGAGTGGAGAGGGTGAGAGAGGAGGGAGTGATTTTTTTGTTTAGAACTAGAAATGAATTGGGGCTTAGGATTAAGGGTTAATAGGTTTTTAAGATTTATTTTTAATGAAGGGTAAAATTGTATTTTCACAAAATTTAAATACACCCCTGAAAAATTTGGAGTACAAATAAAATGGGTGAGGCCCCTAATTGTTTTTTGGGGCCCCAATTAAATCCACTTAAATATGTGTTAACGATTTGGTGACTTGCTTTCATAAGTATAGTCCCGTAAGAGTTGGATTATTAGTGATTAGGCCATTGTTTGCTCTATCCCATTATAGTCAAGTCAGATATTTTTCTTATCTTCTGCTGAATTCAGAAGATTTGTTTAATCTTTGCTTATTAAATAAAACAAGATCATTCTAAATATTATTTTCCGTGAAAGTTTAGTTGTTGTAACTTTTATTATCTTTTTCTCATAATATCCAAATTTTATTTTTATTTATTTTCATAAAGTTTCGTATTATTTTCTTTTCAGAATAATACGCTGATTTCATCTATAGACTACACAGGAAATCAACCTATTACTTTGAATCGGAGGGAATAGTATTTTGTAGTACTACTTAAAAATAGTTATTTATTTTATCGATTAAATTGAATTAGAAAAAAAAAGAAAAGAGAGAAGGATTACAACTTACAAGTCACTCTGCCTCATAAGTTATAAGAACCGATCGAGTTTCACTCTACTTTTTGGTTTCGCAAGTTAGCGACTCGTTACATGCGACACTACCATTTCCTCATCTGCATTTAATTAACACACCACTGTTTGATTTAAATGCAACCGTCCTTGTAAAGAGGTGAGCCGTGATTATGGATTTCCGCTCACCTATTTGAACATAATTGGCTTGATGGGCCGTTGGCACTTGGCACCTCCTGCTTTGTGGGGGCAGAAGGAAAAATGAGGTAATAAGCGTACAAAAGACATATTCAATAATTTAATTTTAATTTTGGAAAAAATTTAGAGAAATTTAGAAGCCTCAAATGAAAGTAAATGATCTTACCTGTCCTTATTCAGCTATGTGCCTACGTCGCTGAAAACCTTCTCATAGCTTGAATCTTATGCCGAGGCGGGTTATTTAAGGGCGCCCGCAACAATCTTTCTCAGAATTATTATCCTTCAAAAAAAATATTATAAATTTGCCTTTAAAACTTAAAATCTTCTCATATGTTCCTCACTTGGAGGAAAAATGAAGAAAGAAAAAAACATACTCCCCATAATGCCACAACTATATATCTAGTATCTACACCACTTGATTATGCCCGAATCCCGATTAAACGCTAGTGGAGATCTTTTGGAACATGGGGCGACACATAGAGCTATGGAATCTACCCATTAACTTTGTTTTGACCAGCCTAAGATTGCTTAATTAGAATTAACTAACACGATCAACCTCTAGCCATTAGATGATGAGCTTTTTAAGTAAACCGTTTTCGTGGATGTCAAAATCAAAATTAACCATCTCATTCAACTTCTTAGTGGTCAATGTGTTATGAACCAGTAGAATCAAACCTTTTGAGAATAGTTATTCACTGATTGTGATAGACTGGATTCAAAAATTTCTTGCAACTTTCTTGTTAAATAATTTTTGAGTTAGATATAATAAGTGAAATTCGGATATGTTGAGTTTGATATGTTAATTCCATGGAATTGTTTCCTTGCTGTTCGGGTCTGACTAAGATATCAAGGCCTATTCAGTCAGCCTAAACATGGAATTATGAGGCATATCTGGGATAAATGAGTAGACTCATAAGATTCTACCAGGAGAAGTAAAGAGAAACTTCCCTTGAAATAAATACATGGGACATGCGACCAAACCTGGACTCCCGAGTGAAATCAATAGTGATACAATCATGACAAAAATTAATATTTGGATAATCATCAAAACAAACAATGGACATTTTGATCTGCCATCGACTCATTCGTTTGAATTGAACTTTGTGACACATGGTTCTTGAGTTTTTAATGTTGTACAGTAGTGTAAAATGAATTGTCATGCTCATTAAATGTTTAAATGTAAGACCTCAAAATAAACAAAATTCGTATGTACAGTCTGTGCTTATATATCCAATAACAGTTTATTCCATTAAGCATGGCAAATGTGGCACTGATCCACATCTCAAGAGATTTCATGCATCTGGTTGGTGTATGATTTTTAGATTACTAAGTTCGATAAAGAGAGTGAGATGGTTGAGGAAAATGAATCCCTAAAGGTGGTGTTGAATTTGAGGGTAGTGATTCACAATTTAGAATTTTTATCAATCTTTTTAAAATCATCTATACTAACCTTTGAATGGTAGTTATACTTTCCTCTCTCGACTTTGTATATTTCTTCTCAAAATTGACTTTTCGTATTGGAGAAAAAAAAGAGGATAGAGTAAAGTGGAAAGAATAAAAGAAACTACGTTAGAAACTCTTTTAATTAATACTCGATAATTTAATAAACCCTCTTAAATAATATTTTTAACCAGTCCCGAATCGGGGATAACGTGCCAAATTAATAATTCGCTAAAATTATAAGATAATACTTTTTTGATTACCTATGTAGGCCCCATATGAAATATAAATTAATAATGCATTATATATATATATATATATATATATATATATATATATATTAAATACATTAATGATTTACGAAGACCTTTTGAAAAATGATTTAATTGTCTTCTGTTTTTTGCTAAATCAATATCGCATTGAATTTTATCTCTAATTTTTCTTATCATTGTAAGAATTTTTAGTGTTGTTTTCTCATAACTCAGCAAGAAATTATTTAATGTGATTGTTGCTTTAATAGACTCGTTTTGTGAAAGGGGTTCTATTGTAGAACTTTCATCATCTTCTTCCACATCTTTATCAACTCCCATAACGTTCTCGATTATTTTTTCATCAGTCAACAACTATGTAACTGCATTTTCTTCCGGATAATTTAGGACATCTTCGACATTCATTGAATTGCGATAGTCCAACTTCTCGATCAAATTTTGCAAGTCTTGAGTGATTTCTGTATGTTCATCCAAATTGTCTAAAATTGTGTTATCTGTTGATCGAAGTTTACAATGACGAAAGCAGTTTGCAAGTGTACTCGTACGAAAATCGATAGTCCATGGTGAAATTATAGAATAAATTTCCGAAAGAAGTCAGAAGCCATAATTATTAGCTCCAAAAATAAGGAGCTTTTAAGCTTATAGAAATTGTTTTGAAGTGATGTTACCAAGCAGACATGAGACTTTTTAACTTAAAAAAGCAAAAAAGAATTTACTTTTTTTTCTTTGTATGCATCGAAACAAGCTCCGCTACAAAGTTCCAAACCATGTGCTTGCCCTATTTTAACGAGTGAAGACACAAAATTTACTAGCCTGATCAACCTTGATTAAGTACAAGCTTTCCTCTTTACTCTATCCTATTTAAATGATCAGGCATTTTGATCAGGTATTTCGTAATTCAAATACACTTTCCTAAAGCTCTATCCAATTTGAATTAATGTGTAGTTGAATTATATTTTGTTATTGACTACAAAATGCCTTGTGCCATTTGCTTTATTTTGTTTCTTTATTTACACATTTATATCGTTCTTTAAGGTTCCCCTATTTGTCACCCATACTTTTCCTATTTGCCATCCTTATCAAAATTGTTAAAATAATTTTATTTTCCAATACTACTTTTTTCTATTTATCACCTATAAAAGTCAAATTAAATTTGACTATAACGGTCCCCTCTCTTATCGGTCTTCTTCTCAATTAATCTTAGTTTCCATTAAAAAAATGTTAACCCTAACTATATACGATCTCAACTCTGACATATATGATCATTTGTATTTCGATTGATATATCATATATGATCAGTTCAAATATACATGCCATTAATATATTTTTTTCATGTATTTTTGTTCAATCAAACACATCTAGGTGGTATTCAATTAAAAAAAGATTGGTTTTTTTTGTGAAGCATAATAAAACGAGTGTTTGTTCGAGAAATTCTTATAGTTGGCCGTGATCCAACCTTCCGTGTTTGGGACCCTTCCAAGTGCAATACCATTAAAATGATCAGGGGACATCTGAACTTGTAAGTATGGATAATGGATTCCATTAGTTAATCGGACCAACAAGGTTTGATAGAAATTTTGATATAATTGTTTAATCTTTCTACGGAATGTGCACTGATTGATAAAAGAATCCGGTTAAAGTACGTCTACAGAATTAGTTGAATGAATAGTTAAAACAAAATCCAATGAAAACATTAATGTCCACATAATATCATAAATTTAAAAATTTAGAATTAGGTTTAAACCTCTTTTTGGGTTTTGATCTTGCATGAACATTACTAACTTTGTTTGGAGGCATTTTTTGATACACGATTTACAAATAAAAAGTAAAAATTAAAAAAATGATGAGCGTAGGTGGTGATAGGTGGTTTGAGATGGAGTAGAAGAAGGTGATCGTGGTGGAGAGGGAGAAAAAAATCTTGGTTTGTGACTGCTTTTTCTTTCTTTTTGTTTAGATGTTGGGTGGTTCTATTAGTGGGTATAAACATAAAGTCAATAAGTGGTATTTAGGATATGTGAAAAAGAAAACGGGTGGTAAATAGGATAAGTGGAGGTGGCAAATAGTCTGAGTGGCAAATAAGAAAAGTGTGGGTGGCAAATAGATGAAACATTCTTTAGAACTGCTTTTTAACTACTAATTTCCATGCTTCAATTTTTTTCTAGTGATTTCTATTTTTCCAAACCTTAAACCATGAATCCCAATTGGTATACACTTTCCAGCTGAGTATAACAATATGTGGGTTAATTTTAGTAGTAATAGCAAAGAACTGTAAAACTTGATCCGTAAATAATATCTCTAAAGTAATAGTATCATTCTTTAATCCAAATAGATTCATACATGCCAAAATTTATTACAAGATTTTGGAAACAATTCTAGCCGTTTATGGTTTACTAAAATCCTATCAATTCTCTCATGTATGTGTTGGTTACCCGTTATTTTAATTGTCCATGTAAAAGAAAGGCCACTAAAATTAGTGTTTCTCCAAAAATTTAATATATTCCCCTTTTAAAAGTTAGATACAATATAAGAATAATAGTGTTCCCGACATGCAACGGATGTGTGCTTACTACTTGTTAAGTGTAATTAACTTAGATATTAAGGTAGTTGAGTCACATATTTGATAATGAATCCGACTTGTTCTGCCATCTTATTATTTTGGCTATCTCGAAAATTTGCTACATCCATATAATCTCGTCAAAATGTGTAATGAGTCACTCGGTAGGAATAAGTCAGACTCTGCCCAATATATCCAAAAGTAATCACTGGTTTCCACAGGTAATGACTCCTTACAGTTATGTATCTTAGGTGGTGGTATATGTGTGTATGTCATCGTACTTTCAAGGATGTATTCGGTTATTTAGAGCTTTGTTTCGATCTTTCGAGGAACATTATACTTTGACTTGGCGAAAAAGAAAAGGAGACTTCAAATACCTGTCTCGTTTAATGGATACATTTGGTTATCGATTTTGTTATTTTGTTGATGGTTTGGTATTTTCACAGTAATTATATTTGTAATTTTCATGTACTATGAGAATAAGACGTATTTAGGACAAGTAGCTCGATTCGAACAGACATGAAACTAACGAAGGCCAAGTCAGAAACAATGTGAACCTTAAAATACATGCGAGATGCGACCAAACTTTGGACCAAAACAAACAATACCCTATTTGATGTGTCATTGGTGTTGAGTTGAACTTGTCATACGTAAATCAAGTTTTTTATTTTGTGTAGTTGAGGAGGTTTCAATCATGCTCATTCAATTTTATTATGTCGAACGACTAAGACCAAAATAACAAACAAATTCGTATTTATACTTTGTGCGACGATGTAGATATTGATCCAAATATTGAGAACATTTACATTAGCTAAGGTGTTGTGATTTTGAAAAATCATAAAATACGAGTAAGATGTTTGAGGTAATTGAACTCCTTAAATCTTTAGTTGTGGGTTTCTCTGGTCGTGGATATGTCATTTAAGATAGTTAGTGTTATTGATCATTAATCTGTTCCTCAAGATTGATAATTACTTTTTGAGTTTTGTAATTAGGGTAAAATAAATACACAACAAAAAATCAAAGAAATAGTAAGTGTTGTATGTAATGACAAGAAACGTATTCTTCATAGTTCCATCAACAAACCCATGTCAAATATATAGCGGATTTTGGGACTCTATCCAAAACGATCAAAGAATCAGTCATAACAATTTTGAAAGCATCTCCAGGAAAATTCTTGTTGATTTTCTTTCTCATCATACTCCCTCTTTTGTTTCTACAATTCTTGTTGAAACTAATAATCTAGCACTGGCTATCTTTATTCTAAGTTGCAAACATTTATTTATTTTGCCTGATTGTTTTATGTTGTTGGTTTTCATACATGCATCCTACGATTTTGCTAGATACTGAGATGCAAAATGGTGAATGTCATATGGTGTTGTCTGTTTTTCGTATAACTTTTTGTTTGTTCCAAAATCACCTTGTTTTGAGATCTTGTTAATTTAATAATGTTAATCTTGTTTTGAGATGTACTCATTGACATATAATGCGCATGTTCGTGCTTGAACTGCTCGTATCATCATACTTGCGATAATTTTGTTGCCCGTTTCCATGTTTCAAATTTCTTGATAAAGCGATTCATTTGTTGGATATTTTCAATAACATGGGAAATAAATGGCTTTCGTTTTAGTTTGCCGCTACGATGGGGGAGTGTCCTGTGTTGAATAGACACAATGGATGTTAGTTGGAGATCAAGAGACACCTCTAATGGGTGTGATGGTTCACAAAAGACACAACCATTCCCATTGGACACCTTATGTGTCTTTTGGAAATGAAGAGGCATCTCCAATAGGCATGAGTCCCCTATAAGTAGTGATGATTGTTTTCCATTCAATTATGAAGAACATAAAATACTTTTTGTTTTCTCTCTTCTAAGCATCATCAGAAACTAAATCTGTGTGTTTTTGGTTGGGTCAAGGTTGTACAAGCTTTGAATCCAACATTGATGTGGGGCTTCAAGTATCCTGATGGCAATATTCATTGACCTGTTTGTACTCGCCAATTTAATTGGGAAGGGACGAATAATTGTCGAAAGAATCTATTATTAGAGCCTTGAGACAACATTCTTTTCTTCACCCTGTTTTAATGTCAATTTTCCAACAGTTTTCGACAATTAGTTTTTGACAATGGAGGGTGGAACTTTGATGAATTTCAAGGACGTTTCTGGTTGGTTTCCGCAGACAATTTTTTTTATCCGACATGGATGTGATCTTTACGGGGAAGTTTAGTCCTCTCCAGATTCAACAGCAGAAGTTGGATTTTGTATTCACGATAAGTTTTGTTTGATCAATGGGCTATACAGTTGGGCTTTATAATATACTGTAATCAGAAGTGGCTGTTATTCTATCCGAAAGAAACCTCTATACGAAGACAGCGGAATTGGGGTTTATCTGATCAAATTGTTGTGTTCTTTGCGGAAAGGGGAAACAAGAAAGAATATGTAGACATCGGATCTTTGTATTGTTACGCGGTGTTGATTCAGAGATTGGCGCATCAACTCTTAACGTTTGTTGCTAAAGGAATTTTCACGGAATAAGATAAGTCCATCCCTGACTCTTTGTTTTATTGTGAAATCACACATATCATGCCGTGATCATGTCATCCTATTTCATCCATGTCTATTGATTCCTTAGGGTAAGATTAGGAACTGTAATTTTTGTTTAATTAAGCATGGACTAGATAACAGAAAGCCAAATCCAGAAAGTAGTCAGTGTGGTACTATATGGATTTGAAGACAGATTCCTTTTTCTAGGAATTGACTGTTAACATTGAGAATTTTAGTATTGGCATGTATGTTTTCTAGTTGGTTTTGACTTGGGGCAAGAACAGGATGAAATGTGCATTTCGAGTGCAAATTCTCTTGTAGCCGTCATTATAGAATTGATCAAAAAGGTCTTCAAACTTTCAGTTTGAAACTAAATTTTGATGAGATATCTCTACGGTCATTCCTTATGGAAATACTGGAAGTGGATGAGATTCTAGGACCGTAAACTGTTGGTTGATCTTGATTTCATCTCAACTAGTGTGCAACTAGAAATCAGTCTCTTAATAAAAACTTGTGACAAGTGAATCAGAGACATCCATATATGCGTCTACTAGAATTTTTTTAACAGTGAGGACTCGTAAAGGTGATGACATAGTATAGCCAAATCCTAAGAGATGTAACTGTAGTACAATAATGGATTTGAAGATGCCCTTATGAGCATGGTGTGATGTTATCGAACATTGTTTAAACCACACTGTTAATACGCTGTTTTCGAGGTCCGCCGATGATTGGAATGATAAATGGGTAGTTATACATGAAAATGCATTCTTATTGCAGTCACTTACAATTGAAAACTCTCTAAATATAGTACTGTATATTAGTATTGGCAGTGGTTTATGGACCAAACAAAGGGAAGAGAGACATCTCTAGTTCTTTGTTCAAGATTGGACTCTGTTGTGTTCAATAAGCACGTATCATTGTGGTTTATTTCTAATGTAACCACAAAAGAGAGCCAAATCCAAGAAGATGGTATCCGTCGGTCACTGGATTTGAAGTATTTCCTTTTGGGAAATATGAGTGTACATGTTTGGTAGAAACTAATACTAACATGAGTCCAGAAGCGTGTTTTCAGTGAGAGCCAAATCCAATAGCAAAATTGTAAGAGTTTTGTCTGTGTTCTTGGATTTGAAGATTCCTATTTTGGAATTATTTTGTGATGGACGAGTGGAGAAAATGACTTGCTGCCATTAAGCATATTGTCCAAGTAAACTGAACGATCTCATTTGGGTGCATTCACCAAGATGTCCAGATTGCATTTGCATATGCTCTTTTGAGTGGGATGTAATTAATCCACACATTTTGGTAAGCTTTTGTTTCTCATTTATATGAGAATGGTTTACTGTATAGTCACTTGCGAAGAACAGTGGCATATCACATGGAGACTACTAGTCTCGTATGTATGCACTAGAAAACTCATGTCTCATAGATTTAAAAAGTCAAGAGATATAAGAACTTGTATGATCCATTCGATGTGAAGGGAATGATGCATAACAAGTTTCTAAACGGACGCATGTTTCATAACATTTAATGACATTTTTCCAAGCCATCCTGTTGCCATCGTTAACCAAATCCAAAAGAGTGGTAGCCCTACATATGTTGGATTTGAAGATTTCTTTTGAGAAATTGTGGGTGCATTTGATACTGGAAAACGATGAGATGCTAGGACTGTAAACTGTTATGATCCAGTAAAAATGAGAGCCAAATCCAACACCAAAACTTTGATGTTTTATCTGTGTTATTTGGATTTGAGGATTCCCATCTGGAAATTATGTGGGCATGGGCTAATGGATCGTTTTTTTTTGTTGCTAAAGTACACTATTCAGTTATGTATAATAATTGAAAGGTGTGTATCTAGATCGAAGACTGTCATGTCTTGCAGGACATTGATAATCTTGTGAATAATTATTTGGTAGCCGATGGCTTTTTGGGTACATGAGACTATATTTTGTTTTCCAGCCGTGAATATACAAAAGTATATTTCGCAATATGGCTGATGGATTATCACATTATTTTGTGAATCAAAATGTACCGACAAAACAGAGCCAAATCCAAAAGGCTGGATATGAAGATTTCTATTTAGGAATTATGAGTGCCATGTTTTGCCAGAAATTTGCTTATGCAAAATTTGATACGAATGGATCAGAATTACGTGATCAATTCACATGTTTTGTTTACTAGGAAATTTGTATCTGGATGGGTCCTTTAAGGAAAATCATATGTGAAATCCTTGCCATCTGTATAAATTTGTGATATGATTCTCCACTTCAGTATTCCTTCGGGGCATTGAGCAGTATGTCATGAAATGGGGGAGAAATTCATATGGCAATTTTATAAGATTTACGATTCTTGTGGTACGAATTGTTGATTCCAAAATCTGGAAATTGGTATGTCTTAAATGACATCGAAAAGGAAAATTCCGGTTAATATGTAACGTATTGGAAGATTGGGCGGCCGACCAAATATCCAACGACGGGGTGTTACGATATTACCGACGCATAAATTGTGAACATTTGCATTACATAGTGTTAAATGTTAAATATACATTGTCTATGTATTTGAGTATGAATTTGTAGATGATTGGGCATGAGTAGAAGTTACTCATAATGATACTATACTTGTTGAGATAGCAAGTATATAATGTTGCCTACAAATTTTGTATTGCCTCCACTGAATGCAAGTTTATGAATTTTTGAGAAATAATCATAAATGTTAATTAAGATCACTAGAGAAGTTACAAATGATTTTGTAAATAAAAGAAGAACAATTTTAATAATGTTGTTAAAATTGATTGCATAAATGGATGCAATTTATGAGGAAGAATGACTTAGAACCTAATTGTAGAGATCCCATTTTGGATGAAGTCATCTCAGTCGGTCTTGATTAATTGTGAATCAGGCTATGATCTATAACGTCTGTAACAAAGACTTATAATGAAAAGTTAAGACGCACAAATCTTGGATATTGAACGGTAAGTCAATTACTCAAGAAAGGAGTAATTGCAGTTAACCATTGAAACAGAGAAAAACTTGGCAGACCTGTTCATGAAGAGTCTCCCAAAGGAAATGTTTTCAATGAAGTATAAGGAGATGGGACTCAGGTCTGTGAAAGAAGTTCCATCACCAATAACGGAAACCCAACTTATGTTTTGAAAAGGATAAACTAAGTTCAATGTGGTACTAACAAGTTATTGAAGTGGTTATGGTACACTAAACTAAAATTTCCCATTGTCCTTCTAGTGTAGTGATTCTGCATGATATTAGGGATGGATGAAAATCCTTAATAAGTCTAACTTTTATCACAAGGTGTCTCACAGAAACACCTTAGAGACTTACCTATATGAGTATGGAAATCAAGCCGTTTCCTATGAGAATAAGACCGTTCTCAGAAAAAGACTCATGAATCCAGGAGAAAGCAAAGGGCCATTAATGTGCAAGCTACAAAACACACTACTATCGAAAATCAATATGTGTGGAGGTTCCGGTTTTATCACAAGGGGTACTTGGTTCAAGATTAAATTCACCATAGGACCTCGATAAAGCTTTGAATATCTTACACTAAGTGAAGGTTCAAACCCAAAAGGTACCTATCATTTATGTATTGATTCAAACGATGATGCTTTGTCTCAATTTACCTTGAACTATGCTGGCTTGATCCCACTCGGGTACGTAGGCAGTCACTTGAGTGATGCAGCCACTCCTGTTTTATAAGTTTTACTTTATTTTTCATGTTTTTTTTTGTTATTGAAAATAGGGGGAGATTGTTGGATATTTTCAATAACATAGGAAATAAATGGCTTTTGTTTTGGTTTGCCGCTACGATGGGGGAGTGTCCTGTGTTGAATAGACACAATGGATGTTAGTTGGAGATCAAGAGGCACCTCTAATGGGTGTGATGGTTCACAAAAGACACAACCATTCCCATTGGACACCTTATGTGTCTTTTGGAAATGAAGAGGCATCTCCAATAGGCATGAGTCCCCTATAAGTAGTGATGATTGTTTTCCATTCAATTATGAAGAACATCAAATACTTTTTGTTTTCTCTCTTCTAAGCATCATCAGAAACTAAACCTGTGTGTTTTTGGTTGGGTCAAGGTTGTACAAGCTTTGAATCCAACATTGTTGTGGGGCTTCAAGTATCCTGACGGCAATATTCATTGACTTGTTTGTACTCGCCAATCTAATTGGGAAGGGTCGAATAATTGTCGAAAAGAATCTATTATTAAAGCCTTGAACCCTGAGACAACCTTCTTTTCTTCACCGTGTTTTAATGTCAATTTTCCAACATCATTTGTATTTATAATGTTTGATTTCTCTAAGTTCAAATTAACAGTTTTACAAGTAGCACTAGCACAATCTTCATTCATTTAATGTTCTTTTGACGTTACTCAAAAAGTAATGAGCTAGCTTGAATCTAAATACTTGAAAGTAGCTTTCACTTTTGAGTGTATACATTCAGTAGTAGTCTTTATTGGACTTTAGACCCTTTATTATTATTATTTGAAAGAGAAAGTATGGCATGCCTTGGGAGTGAAACTCTTTTTTTCTTGGTTAATATTGCACTAAAATTTGTTCTGAATTCTCTTCATTTGGTACATGGGTATAATGGACTAAGGACAGATTATTCGAGAACATATTTCCAACCTTCAGCAAAGAATTTGTTTTTCCATCTAATTAATGTGAGTTTCTTTTTTTTTCTGAAGGAGAGAAAATTTCTGATTTTATGGACTAAATAGTATTTATCAGAAATAGACATTGGCTTTACGTACTGAATGCTTTTGAGCTCTTTTACCTTGGCATTGCTTACGCTGGGAGTGACTAGGGATATTTCCAAACTTCCTAAGAATGTGGAAAAGATTATTGGCATCTTCAGTAGTTTTCAGGGGTGCACGAATTTGCATCCAATAACAATGCTAAAGCTTTACAGCTTGTTCTTTGTGAAAGAACTCAGCTTAACTAGTAATCTAGATTGATTGGCCCAATGGCCCCAACCTCTTTGAAATTATCAAGGACATTGGTAACTTGAAGAATATTGAGACCAAGCAGTCACTTCTATGTCGAGTTCAATCACTTTCCAAAATGAAAACCCTGATTGACATTAATTTCACCTGCAGAGGTTACATAACTTACATTCGAAATTCTTAACGACAAAAAGTTTGATGCAGACACGTTTTTTTATTTCACAAACCAAGCTAACTTTATGATTTGTGCGTCATCAAGTCTTAAAAAAGACTACTTGTACTTCACTTGCTTATCTTGCAATCTACCACAAATCAAGAACGAGTCTCTTTAGCCCCGTGCTCAAACATGACGTAGTACCATAAATGGCAATCCTATGTCTAGCTAAATTGCGGAAGAAGTAAGAAACTTCCAAATCATTTTAATTGTTTTATGCATCCTGTCCCATTGAAAAAGTAATCATTTTGTGCGCTATCAAAATCATTTCGGTAATGCTTGATAATGGT
The DNA here is from genome assembly GCA_023531105.1 of Papaver atlanticum. NCBI lineage: Eukaryota > Viridiplantae > Streptophyta > Magnoliopsida > Ranunculales > Papaveraceae > Papaver > Papaver atlanticum. Next base: position 1,959,906 of record JAJJMB010004060.1, on the reverse strand, counting down.
GAGATGCATTCTTTGCCATAATGCATCATGTTCGTGCTTGAACTGTTAGCATCATCTAACTAAGATAATTCCATTTTTTCTACCATGAGGGAAACCTTTACAATGAAATTATCGGGAGACCCTATAAGGATTACTAGGAATGTCATTACCATTATTTGGCGGATCTGATTATGTTTCTTCTAAAAGGAACTCGTTAGTCACAAAAATACAACAAACCGATTTTCATACTTTTCATGCTTGTTTAGTTTTCTTTTCTAGACTTTCATTATGTGCGTACGGTAGAAACTAAACAAGATTTGTATGTAAAACTCTCTGCTTATATGCATATTTGTGTATGCCGATAATGATTCATATTGATTAGAAAGATAAAAGAAACTGATGCCAATCTTTTTGTAATATTATATCTACTTCATTTTATGATGTCTTCATTTACAAAATTTGTGGAGTGATATGTTGGAGGAAACCGAATTTATCTCAGTCCTGACTATCGGTTGCCAATTGGTTTGGTCTATGTCTGTTAAGGCTAACCGATGGTATGTTCTCAGCTTGCACTTTCATTTTACCAATATTAAATTCACATTTTGTTTGACTGATCTAGTCTCTGATCCTTTTTAGTCAAATTTGGTTTGAATAGGAGATATTAAGTGTAATTAACTTAGATATTAAGCTACCTGAGCCATATTTGATAATGAATATGACTTGTTCCACCGTCTTATTATTTTGGCTATCTCGCTAATTCTCTATCCCCATATCATCTCGTTAAAATGTGTGACGAGTCACTCCTGCATCTCATTGGAAGAATTATAATATATCCAAAAGTAATAATTGGTTTCCACAGGTAATTTTTTTTTATCCGCAAAAATAATTGTATTAAGGATCACACAAGCCATGCGCGAGCGAATATAACTTCTGAAAACACAGGGTACAACAACCACACCCAACTATTTCGTTCGGCAATCTGTATGGACTAAACTCCAATATAATTATCAGAGCACCAAGTTACTGAGTCTCAATCAGGATATATATTAAAGAGCTTTATCTCTTTCTCGACACAATCAGTAAATCAAACATATAGAAATCCGTGAACCTAATTGTTATGAGAATAACTCGGATGGTACCAAAGACCAATGTCTGTGTGTCAATCAAGTTCTATCCAACAAACAAGGTCGGATTTATCAACTATGATTGAACTACGCACAACCTGTGATATTTCAATTATATAACAAAAATATAATGCGGAAAGAAATAACACAAACACCAGAAATTTTGTTAACGAGGAAACCGCAAATGCAGAAAGACTCCGGGACCAAGTCCAGACTTGAACACCACACTATATTAAGCCGCTACAGACTCCAGCCTACTACAAGTTAACTTCAGACTAGAATGTAGTTGAGCCCTAACCAAGTCTCACACCGATTAAGGTACAGTCGCGTTCCTTACTCCTCTTGAATCTCGCAAGACCTTGCGCACTTGATTCCCCTAGCTGACGTCCTTTATAGCCTAGAAGTTGCTACGATCCAAAGTCGAAGACTTATAAACAAATCTGTCTCCCACAGATAAGTTTATTCTATTTGTTGTTTCTGCCTTAAGAAAAAGATCAAGGTGAACAGGAAACACAACTAATAATCTGGTCTTATACTCCCGAAGAGCATCCTAGAAATATTAGTCACCTCACAATAACCTAACTGATTAACACAAGAAGTTATTGCGGAATCACAAGAGTCTGAGATGAAGAAACTATTGTGATTACTTTTTATATCTTACCTATTGGAGATAAATCTCGAGAAAACCTTAGAGAAGATTAAACTCAGTACGATAGAAAAAGTAAGATCAGGATACACAACTACAGAGAAAATAATTGGACCTGGCTTCACAAATCCCAAATGAAGTCTTCAAGTCGTTAAACCTAGTAATTATTTTCAGAAGAACTGGAAACCTAGGTTAATGGAGAATCGACTCTAGTTTGCAACTAGGACACACGAGAGTGTTGGGATTAGGTTTCCCATATGCTAGAGTTTTCCCTTATATAGTCTTTCAAATCAGGGTTGTTTACAATCAAAGCTAAGATAGCTTAGTACCAAAGAAATTAATATCCACCGTTAGATGAACTCCTGATTTAAGATTCAAGCTAAGTTTGCTTAGAAAATAAGTAATCAGTCTCCACCATTAGATGATAGCCATATGAACACTTTTAGTTTATCCATATTCATCTAACACTTCTAGATCAAATATGATAATCAATCAATCATGATAGATAATCAAATGAATCTAAATGTTCTTTAAGAGGGTTGTTCAAATGTTCACTATCTCATCGAAATATCCATGAAAAATTTGAAGCATATTCGGTTTGGTTTGTAATTGTACAAAGTACTTATACAAAAACCAATTCATGAACATAATCCCACGGTTGCAAACAAGTTCGCATACCTTAATTCATTAAAGTTCCAAGGACTTTAGTTTGCAAACAAACCTGAGTTCATGAGTACGAGTTTTCATGCTTACCGATTTTAGAGCCTAACCATTGTGTTCGCAAACTGAGTACGCGAACAACAGTTCCGGACCTAGCCTAGTCTTTCCGTTCGCAAACCACAGTTCCGGACCTTTCACAGACAAACACAGTTCGTAAACAAGAGTTCCAGACTTGAACTAGTACTTCACAGTTCGCATACTAGGTACGCATACTGTATTATATCCAAACATTAGTAGTAGTTTTGAAACTCTCATTCAATCATTGAAACATCCTTAGAAGACAACAATGGTAATCTTACACATACCACTAGCTTCAAGTAATTTTCAAATGATTAATTGAACAATATGAAACTTCCCAAGTTAACATCAAATGATTGTCTCACACAAATCATGTAAGATGTTCAAGGTAATTTTCACATGATCATCCTGACTTAATATTTAGTTTCCAACAACGAGTTGTTTACAACTAAACTTGTCAAGTAGATGATGAAGTTAAGCCATAGCTAAGAAAGCTTCAATCTTGTATTTAGAGAAATATATAAACGAGATAAACTCGACTCGAAATTTCAAATGTGTATAACACAAAGTCTATATATCTATACGACTTATTTTCATTAGAAGATAGAATTGAATAAACTTCTGAGTGATAGATAAATTTTAGTCCCCACACACCTTTTACCGACGAAGTTCCTCCAAGCTCTTCAGTAGATCTTCTTCTTCAATTGGTGAACGTCGTGAAGTCTAAAGCTCAACTACACATTTCTATCCTAATCCGTGACATAGCTATAAGTAGACTGGGATGTAAAATGTATGACTGAGATGTTTGGGGTAACTAGATTATTCCGAGGTAAATTGATAAGTTGATCAATTTTTCGTTTTAGCTAAGTTAAGCTAATAACTGGGTCTAATCTTAGTACGTACTTGGGATGTTGTTTTATCTTTTGCATACTCCCAACAACTCTTTGAAATGATTGTTCTTTTATCTTGATGGAAAATTTGAAAACAATGTAATTTTCGTTAATTCTTGTTTTGTGATATGGAAGTTCAATTCTTTTGTTTTATTGAAGAATCTCGATTCTTTTTAATTTTCACTATCTCCGAGTAATTAGTTATTAGTGATTACCAATAAAAGAAAAATGGTTTGGAGCCAAAATTAGCTTGGGCTTTTAAGTAAGTGTTGTTAATTCCTATTAACGCTCAGTGTTGTTTTTTCTCCTTACTTTGGAAATTTCTACCATATTTAAGAGATTTCGCATATCTCATTGGTATATGATTTTTAGTGTATAATGTTTTATTTAGAGATGTTCGAGGAAAATGAATCTCAATAAGGTGGTATTGGGTTTACGGATTCACAATCTAGCATAGATCGGAGTTAGTCCATCCTATGTAGAAGCACGCACCTTTCATGAAATGAATCTTCTCTATTCTACTTGGTATCGGAGTTAGTCCATCCTATGTACAAGCACGCACCTTTCATGAAATGGATCTTCTCTATTCTACTTGGTATTGGGTCAGGGTCATATACTTAATAATCAAATAATCTGACCTTTGATCTTGTCAGAGCAAACTACTTGTAAGCTTATACATAGGGACTTCTAAAATGGTGAAGTCATGTTCATTGTTCTATAAGCGTCGTACTTGGATTTTATGCAACACATTGATTGAGTCAGGATAGGATATTGATGTTTTTTCTTTTTTTAATTTCTCCTAGTGTAAATATTCCATCCGTTTGAAAAAGACCGTCCGCTTTGATTTCCTCAAAATATTAAGGAGACCATTGTACGTATTTCAATTGATTAGCCTTTGTTAATTACCTATTTTATTTAAAAAAAGTACTAGCAATAAAACTACCTAAAATTATTAGGAGGATTCTAAATACGAAATATAAAAATAAAATTAAAATATATCGAGTTTTTGGAGCACAAACTTTATAAGGAATCCAATTTTTGGAGCAAAGTATATATTCTCCAAAATAAAATACGTATAAAGAATGAAGGATATGTTTGTTTACTTAATTATACAAAATTATTTAATATTTTAAATCGGGTCCCGTTAAAAATGAATTTACGATTATAAAATATTTAGGAGTATATTTGAGAGTTCATTGGAAAAATATGACTATAAACATAAATCGGACACAATTTTGAAAATGACGAAAATGGAATAAAGGACAACCTTTTTGTAAACAGAGGAAGTACCATTCTAGTTGATATAAATATGACAATCTCAAAATTCATCATTGGATTTAGTTTTTAATATCATATAATAAGGATAATAGCACGCTTGTTCCTCGGGGTTACAATTTCCAACTAGAATAAGAGAAAATAATAGTTGCATTTGTACTAGTATGACTTCCTAGCATCCTTGTTCCTCGGCCCTCCGCCAAACATAATTTTGTTCCGTTCCTTCCAAATTATTCAACAAATACACGAGGTAAGAGTTTCTAGTTGTTGTTTTCTATCTCCTCATCTTGTTATGTTGCCAAACTAAAAAGTTATCTTATATATAGCACGAAAACACCCATTTGAATTAAAAAAAAATTCAAATACCCCAAGATAAATTACAATGTTTTTTTTTTAAGGAAAGGCAAAGGAAAAAATATATTCTCAGAAAGTATAACAAAGGTTAGCCGTTCTAGCGACAACTTTCCAATACGAATTAAGGAATTCAAAGAGTAATCCTAAAATATTCTAACATTCAACGATCATCTAAAAAGCATACATTTTACAGACACTACTAAATGATTAATGTTTCGTCGCTTGTTGTTATAAATCCTAAATTATGCCTCATCCCAGTAGTCTCCTGCGAAAGATAAGATACCCCATATATTTTTTATCATTTTGCGAAAGGCAACAACCGCTATCGCCAGCTTCGCCAAAAACAACTAGGTATCAAACTGGTGCTTAACTTCCCCTCCTTCTCAAACTAGTGGTTTCCCATCCTTCGTGTATTGCTCCTCTTCTTAGTGTAAGATTCTTGTTTTAATTTTTTTGTTTAGCAAAAAAAAAAAGAAAAAAAAATGAAACTTTCAAAGGAATTTTCGGATTCAAAACCTGTTTATATGGAACAGCCAAGAGTCCATCGCGTTCAGAGAAGCATAATAGTTTGCCACTGAAAAATCAGTTGTGAAATTCCATTTTCTAACATCTTCAACTACACTATTACAGACTCCTTATCTGAATTGCAAAACTTAACCGGTAAGAATATAAACACGATCTGAAAGGGCCCAAAATATTAATAGCTTAATTTTCATTCTCACTTTCCGACAAAGAAAAAAGAAACAATTCATCCTAATTTCATGCTTGATTTTGTTTGTATACTTTTTCATATACGCGTGACACTAGAAGTTAAACAAAGTTTTTTATATACATTTTCTGCTTATATTTGTTTATGTACTTGATAATGGTTCGCAGATCCCTATATTATTGATTAAAATGATTTGATGCAAATCATTCATAATTTCACATCTTAAATACATTTTATAATTATAGTGAGATGTTTGAGGTAACCCGAAACTTTCGGGTTAACTACCATTTGTAGCCTGCCATTTTCCTTAAATTGCTGGAGTTTCATTAAACAAGATATCAGGAATACCATTGCTGAATTCTGCTCAACTGGTAACATTGATCCTAAACGCAACTTTACTTTTATCACCTTAGTTCCCAAGAAAGATCATATTGAAACAATTAAGGATCGTAGGATTATTTTCTTGTTAACTAGTGTTTATAAAATCATTGCTAAGGTGCTTGCTTCCAGATTGAAAGTAGTTATAGATAAACTAATATGAAAAGACGAGGGTACCCAAATATACCTCAATCTAAAACTTTTCCACCTATAAGTCCTTTCTCAGAAAGTGATTGTCTATGGACTGAGTCGAGACAATACAACTAATCGGTTCACACTTCGTGTGATCATCTATGGATGTGAGATTGAGACAATACAACAACGAAGTATGTTTACTTGATAAAAGGTTCAGACTTAACCAAACACAATACGATTGCTATCAAGTAAATAGGAATTACCGTTTGTGTATTTTACTTCTAATTATAATAAAAAAATTATAATTGCGGAAATAGAAAAGTAAAAGACATAGCAAGATTTTGTTAACGAGGAAACCGCAAATGCAGAAAAACCCCGGGAACTTGTCCAGAATTGAATACTCTCAGGATTAAGCCGCTATACAAAATCTAAACCAACTTCGTATAGTTGAGACTCAACAACTAAACCTATAGTTCACCTAGTTCCGTCTGTATCCCTGCGCCTCCAACTTGCAATAAGTCACGCACTTGGACCAATTCCTTTGGTTCGTATTCCAAACAGTAAAGGAACAACAAATCTGTTCGGTAACAACTCTTTTCAATCAAGTGATATGAGTTCGACAAAAGGCTCTTCCGTTTATCCCAATAAACTCCTTTGTCAGGTCCTTAGATCTATCAAATAACAACTACCAAAGTAATTGTCAAGATTTTGCAATCAATACTTTTAATCACAACGAATTGTATTGATGCCGATCTACTCAACTAATCAATCCAATCTATCACAAGGATAAACCGATTATAGTTGGATCCTCTTTACCCGAAACAAGTATTGTGCACACCAAAGATTATGAACCCAAATCAGAAATCTTTTTCGTCCTCAAATCTCCTTATATCTTCAATAAACAATTGCACACAATCAACTTGAATTTCTTGTGATAAATCACAAACAAAACGGAGTCTGTTAATGTTGGATTATCACAAGACGTCTTTAGATCTACAAGCAGTCTAAATATCCCCGTCGAAACTTCGATATAGTTTGAGTGAATCTTATATCAGAAGAGAAGATTCTCAAGCATAAACAAACTAGGTGCAATCAAAGTTCAACAACCGTTAGTCAATCAAATCAATCGAAAACTAAAATAAACTGCAATTTTCTAGTTTCTCACCAACGGTACTAATAGAGCTTCTCAATCCCAAAGAAGTCTTTAAACCGAGCGGACGTAAGAGATTTCTCATAATTAGGGTACTTTCCTCTCCGATAGGCGGCTCCACCAGTAACAACACAACTGAGGTAGTTTTGCTTGCTCTGAGGATTAGTTTTCTAGAAATGCAAACTTCAATATTTATAGACAAGGAAGTTTGGACACCAAGGAATTTCCAAAAACGAATATTCTCAAGGATATGCAATAAACACAAAATCGGCTTTCACAAATCCTGGAAATGCACTGTCAAAATATTGACCGAAATCCCAACAGAAAAATCTATAATCAGTAAATGCACATTACTAATTATTATTTTCTAAAGATATGCATTTAATTGCTAGAAATTAAATAGCATATAAAAACTAAGAAACCTTAATTAAAAGATTCTCAATTTATTTCGATCATGTGATTCTCCTTTAGCTATTAAGGAATATCTTTGAACAATTAATGATAAGAGTTACTGCACATGTTCAAAGTATGTCGACATCTTTACTTTGCAAGTCCTTTTTCATACTTACAATCTTGGAAACGATTTGCCACACTTCCAAAGAAGTTTAGAATTGGTTCATCTGACTTCCAAGAACTATGCGATTGATTATCCTATCAAATAACCAATCATGGGTTTCACGGTTCTACCAAAACAAGTTCGGTTCTACCTCCATGTGAGTACTGTGCATAGTCACGCTAGTTACAAAAATTCAGTTGACTAGGTACTAGGATCGGTTCCCCACATACTTATGGTAACTACCTGTATTTGGTGCACATGTCCATAGGATCGGTTCCCCCATCTTCTAAGAACTTGTTGCACATGTTCATAGGATCGGTTCCCCCATCTACTAAAAACGTGTTACACCTCTTACAAGGATCGATTCCCCTCTTGTAAATTTGTTGCACCTCTTACTGGGATCAGTTCCCCAATGGCTAGATAAAAGTTACTATTTACAAGGCATCGATCATACCATCTTGAGTGATTACTTAAGATCCGTTTCACTAATAAAAGTCATACCAATACATAAGTCAGGCCTTGTGAATAGTTTTACCAAGATACATAAACAAGTTTATGAGCGGTTATACTAAACACACATATTGGTAATTTAAAATAGATTTGCAATGAATAACAATACCAATAAGCCTAGCGATTTCCTTTTCGATTCACAAAACGATTTTATGAACTTACTTCCTTTAAACGAATGTAAAACATTGTTTCCTAGGATGAAATCTTCACTCATACCCATACATAATCACAATAGCATTCATATGATCATGTCGATGTCTTATATACAAAGTTTAATGGTTAAACAATAAACCTCGTATTGTATTCCTTAATACTATGTCTAACTAGAGTACCATACACAGCTTCGCAGTTATGTTTTCAATATGCACGACTTGAAAGATACGTTAGGGAATGAAATAGTTCAAGTAAAATATTACTAACCTCAAGAGGAAGGATGATGTTGTCATTGTAGCTCCATACTTCTTCACATTCTTCAAGTCTTCATGTAATACTTGTAAGTCTCATATCCTAACACTTTCAAGCTAACCTATACGAAGTTGACTCTAGTATATAATCAAGCGATTCTTTAAATGAGTTTTGATTCACTAAAATATGACAATCAAACTTTACATACCAACGCTTGGTGGGTTCAACCGAGCTATGCTCTAACAATCTCCCCCTTTGTCAATTTTAGTGACAAAACTCTTACATCATATGGATAAACAAATTACAAAAATTCATTATACACATACGCTTGATTCCAAGTTCAACAGCACAAAAACTGCATTAAATTCAATCCTTAAATGCCGTTGTTGACATTATAATAACAAAGCTAATACTCCCCCTAAAGGTGAGATAGGTAGATTTTCAATCCGCACGTCTTTGTTATTTTCATGTAGTTCCTCATAACTACGTATCATATGATATGTGACTCCCCCTTAGTCTATGCTTTCACTCTTTTCGTTAGAATAAACGTTTTAGCACAAATGTCCATTCTCTTGGTGATTGATAGACGCATTTATGTGTCTATTTTCATCTCTATTGTGTATATTGTTAGTACCCATTTTTGTACTTATTATGGTGTTTTATGTGTTTGTAGGTATTTTTGGGTAATAAACATTTTTGGAAAAATCGGCTCGAAAAGTTGTCTAAAGGCACCCAAGGGACATTTGTTATTCGGACTCCAGCAGCGGATAAGGGGCACCCCCTTCTCCTTCACGTTCAAAAACAAAAAAAAGGCGGGAAAATGATGTTTATCCCTGGCAGATTTTCAATCAGATTTTTGGAGTCATTTCAGAGAGACTAAAGGGATGGAATTGATTGGGATCATTCCTAGGACCCATAGAAATGTGGTATGGTCTTTGGTTTCGACCAGAATTGGCTAGAATTCAAGTGTAGAGCAAAACATGAGTGATATTCCCGTAAGATATTTTCAGAATTTTTGGTAATTTTGGGAACTTTTCTTGTGGCTTCTGCGTGCCTAACTTATTCTGGGACGTGAAGGAATGTTCCTGGTGTGTGCAGCACGAGATTAGACGCGTAATTAATCATAAAATGGAAATTATTCTTTTCCATGCATGGGAGTAAATGAGAATTATTTTGTGTAATTGACGCGTGATTTTTAGGCTTTTGGTGTATAAATAGAGTCACAAGGTTCCATAGAAGGGTGGTCTAGAGTTTGGGGTCGATAGGAGAGCTCATGAGGCGTAAATCAAGAGTTTTCAGAACTCTGTTGCTGCTGCTGCTGCTGCTCGTGAAGAACAGGGAAACAACGACGGTTTCTTCAACTGGTTGTAACAGTTTCTTCAACTGGTTTGCAACATTTATCTTCGTTGTAACAGTTTCTTCAACTGGTTTGCAACATTTATCTTCATTGTAACAGTTTCTTCAACCTCTTCTGCAACATTTATCTTCATATTTGTAACGATTATCTTCATCATTACAGTTGAGAGTTGAAACAGTCGGTCTGTAACGCACCTGTGCTGTTGCAGATTTCCCGTTTCATTATTTTCTCTTCTTGTAAACAATTTTTTAGCCATGAATACATATTTTGAGTGTGTTTTCGACATGATGAGTTTAACCCCAACACTGGGAAGACGGAGGAGGCCGAACTTCATACATGGGTAAATTTATTTTATTTATTTTATGACTTTTGCACTAATATTAATTGAAATATGATTTTGATTAATTAGTTATTATTTTATTAGATGGGTCATGCTTGCTTAGATGTTTGATTTCCCATGCTTACGATTTATAACTAATGTTTTTTAGAATCTACCTTGGCAAAAATAAGAGTCCATGTTTACATTTCTTGAGCTAAAATTGTTGAGAATAAATAATTGAACCTTATGTTATGAAAATTGGCCGACTCCTTAGTTCCAGTACCTCTTGCACCAATTGTAATATTATTGTATATTTTTATTAAATTTAAAAACTCGAATCTTCACAAGTCTCAACTAACCTTTTACTACAACAAACTTCAAAATCACATCAGTGATACCAACTCACAACAAGTCAATATCACTTGTTTACTCCATATATTTCTCCCCCTTTTTGTCACAAAATGACAAAGAAACGAAAAAATAAAGGACAAACCGAAAGGATCTTACACATCTCACAAAGAGAATTTGCAAACCTATAAGAGTTGAGCACGAGGGTTTTGCATACCATTTTAGATAACCAATATCAAAACCGAAACTACAAGTAATTTGGTTTTAACATGTTATCTAGGAAACAATTGCCCGAAGCAATTTTCTATAATAGTTTAGCACTTCAAAAATCGACTAATCACCTTAGTTCTTTTGCTAAACCGATTGTACAATAACAATCGCTTGTTCGATAAGATCAAAATAAAGATCAGAATTAACTTTATTTTTCTCATCAGGCTCTAATTTTTCTCAATAATAACTTAGACCTTTCACTTTTAAATAAGACAAATACTAGGTTAGTTAACTAGTAATTCTTGTTAAGGCATTCGGTTAGACTTGAATAACCGAAACCTCCACATTTGATAAGTCTAACTAAGATCCGAAAAACTTAGTTTCTATTATCCGGAAATCACTTGGACTAAACAAATGATCCCGAAACACTTTTGTTAAGCCATAAATAATCCATACAAACCAAATAAATCAACTTACATAATCATTTATCTTAACCAGAAGCAATTGAAACAAACATAGACATTATAGCACCGCAATTGCACCGAAATTTTGTAAGCCTAAACAATTGATATCAAACAATAACGAAAGATAACAATAGTTTTTCTTAACCGGAAACAATTGAATCACAATCCAACATCCATACACAAATAATGGAATAAACATCAATTGTACCGAAATTTTGTTAAGAAAAAGCAATAAAGATATGAAATAAAATCATGCTTTTCTTAAACAGGAAACCAATTAACTAACAAGATTGTTACCTCAAATTCCGCATCCTCTTCTCCCCTTAAGATATGTCATTAAGCACAAGTTCACTTAGAACTCTCCCCCATTAAAGTTGTCATCCTCCCGCCAAAACAAAAGAACAACAACAAAGAGAAACCTTTACCAGAGAAAGGTTGAAAACCGGTTTTAACTATGCGATGCAAAAGTTGAAACCTCGAAACACATATCCTTTTATGCTAAACCAAAAGATTCAACATATTGTGACTTTTTCACATATTGTTTCTACAGGAACCCCTCATGATCCTTTGATAAAGCCTACCAACATGGGCTAGAACTTAATCCCGCTAAATCGAAAAGTCACCCAAACCATAAGGGTTCACACAATATGAGATTGAATATTAAGGTTATGAAAACCGAAAACATACATCTCATAAATCAATTTGCAATACACCATAAAAATTCAACATAAAATCAAGTATTTCAATTACCTCAATCTTGTAGGGAATTGAATGCGAAACCAACGCAAAAAGAATGAGGTCATTCCGAGTTCGGACGAAGAAGTTATGCGCAAAAAAGCTTCACTCTCCTTCATATGGACCTATCACTAGGATCGGTTCCCACACTAGGATAGGGTACTGGGATCGGTTCCCTCACTAGGACAGGGTACTAGGATCGGTTCCCAAGAGTTACTTGTGATGGATCACAACACTAAACTGTTTTTGACATAACTTTTGCATACGATGTCCGAATTCAGTGATTTTTGGCTCGTTTTAACCATAAAAACAAGAGATACACATATATGATCAGTAGATATCAACATCATAAACTAAAAATTACCGTTTCTATCAAGACCTCAAATATAGATAGAGAAAGTATGAGTATAGAAGAAAAGAAATTTCCCTAAAGATGTTAATTAGTCATATAATAACCGAGAGATCATGTGCTCAGTTTCATGTGATTCCTCACCTTTCAAAAGATTGAGCACCAAGGTGAGCATGCACATTCAAACACAACTAGGTTGTGTTGAGTTGAGCCTTGTCTTGTTCGTCATGAGTGACTAAGACAGAATCATCATTCTTGACCTCTTGCTTGGTTTGTTTTCTCTTGTTCCATATCTTGTTTTTCTTCTTTGACTTGTGATGAAGAGTGTCATTATCACAACGTTTACTAGTACAAGAGATTTCAGACATGATGTATTTCTTTAGCCTTTCAAGAAAACTCTTGTAATTACTGTCACCAACAATTAACAGCTGAGAGTCATTCTTGTGACTAACTTTTGGTCCCTTCTTGGTTATGGAGGACTTAGGGACCCATTTAGAGTTGAGTTTCGCAGGAGCATATTTCTCCTTCATACCATTAGGAACATTGTCCTTTTGAATATTTTGCGAAACACCCTTTCTCTAATTTGGAACATCAGATCTTGTTTTTGCATTTATAAAGTCATATCTCTTTCTATAATTGGGTCTTTTATGAAATGACTTGTAGAGTGATATGCAAAATTTGAACTATCATTATAATAATTCTTTTTCCTAAACTTAGGACAATATCGATCTGAGTTCCTTTTGGGAGCAATCTTAGCCACTTCTTTTGATAAAAATGAAAGTGCATCTTGCATCTTACGAAATTTGCATCCCCATTGCAAGTGCCCTTTATTACCACAATAATAACAATGCTTAGTATAAATATATGAAGTATGAGTTTTAGTGTTACCTTTTTGTGGATCCTATTGCATTGGATCTCGACGAGTTTTCTTCTTCTTCTTCTTATCCTTGTTCCACGTTGTTGCTTTCTTGACATTAGCAGAAATTCTCTCTTTGATTGCTGCTGGTTGAACAGAATTCTTAGGCTTGACTGGCTTTACTTCTTTACAAGAAATAGTATCATTTTTCACATCAGTGGAGGCCTCTGGTTGAGAAGAATTTGTAGCTTTAACAAATTTTTCCTCTTTGTTAATATTTGAAGCATCTATTCCCTTATAGCCCAATCCTTGTGTATCACGATGATTTCTACTTTCTTCTAACATTGAGGTTAAATTGTTTGAGATAACATTGAACTTTTTAAGGTCCAAAATTTCTTCTTCCAATGTCTTGATTTTATCAAGAGCACTAGCTAGATCAGCCTTAAGGTGTTTTTCTCGTGAGAGATATACACCTTCTTTCTCTTCAAAACTCTTGGGTTGAGAATTAACCCTTGTTTCAGATTCAGCAAGTTTCTTTTTCGAAAAAAAGAGATATCTACGAAGATTTTCACATTCTAATTTCTTAGAATTTAGCTCGTCTGTATGATCTTTAAGAAGAGAATCACTGATTTGGTAACCAATATAATATCCTTGAAACACCTTCTTCAATTTCTTGTTCTCACGACAAAGAGGAGTCATAAGACAAATGAAATCTGAAGAACTAAGTTTTTTATTTTTCAAAGGATTCAGTAGTCTAGAGTATTATGAGATATCCTCTTCTACTTCTCGTTCAAAATCTGAGTCATCATCATCGGAAATTTCATCCATCCTTTCTTCTAGACAAATTTTCCAGTTGTCACCGGTTTCTACATCATTAACAAGATTAACTTGTCTAGTAGAATCTCTAGTGATGATTTCTTCAGATATTGATTCGTAGATGCCATCATCAAATGTTAATTCAAAACTCTTGATACCTTTCTTTACGTTAACTGAATCATTATCAGGTTCTATAAAAACCATTTTTAGATTCCAGTCTTATAGGTTGGATCGCACCAAACACAGATTGTTAGATCTTTTCGTGTTTGCTGCTATGATACCAATTGAAAAGACGAGGGTACCCAAATATACCTCAATCTATAACTTTTCCACCTATAATTCCTTTCTCAGAAAGTGATTGTCTATGGACTGAGTCGAGACAATACAACTAATCGGTTCACACTTCGTGTGATCATCTATGGATGTGAGATTGAGACAATACAACAACAAAGTATGTTTACTTGATAAAAGGTCCGAACTTAACCAAACACAATACGATTGCTATCAAGTAAATAGGAATTAACGTTTGTGTATTTTACTTCTAATTATAATAAAACAATTATAATTGCGGAAATAGAAAAGTAAAAGACACAGCAAGATTTTGTTAACGAGGAAACCGCAAATGCAGAAAAACCCCGGGACCTTGTCCAGAATTGAATACTCTCAGGATTAAGCCGCTATACAAAATCTAAACCAACTTCGTATAGTTGAGACCAAACAACTAAACCTATAGTTCACCTAGTTCCGTCTGTATCCCTGCGCCACCAACTTGCAATAAGTCACGCACTTGGACCAATTCCTTTGGTTCATATACCAAACATTAAAGGAACAACAAATCTGTTCGGTAACAACTCTTTTCAATCAAGTGATATGAGTTCGACAAAAGGCTCTTCCGTTTATCCCAATAAACTCCTTTGTCAGGTCCTTAAATCTATAAAATAACAACCACCAAAGTAATTGTCAAGATTTTGCAATCAATACTTTTAATCACAAAGAATTGTATTGATGCCGATCTACTCAACTAATCAATCCAATCTATCACAAGGATAAACCGATTATAGTTGGATCCTCTTTACCCGAAACAAGTATTGTGCACACCAAAGATTATGAACCCAAATCAGAAATCTTCTTCATCTTCAAATATTCTTAGATCTTCAATAAACACCTTCACACAATCAACTTTAATTTCTTGTGATCAATCACACACAAAACGGAGTCTGTTAATGTTGGATTATCACAAGACGTCTTTAGATCTACAAACAGTCTAAATATCCCCGTCGAAACTTCGATATAGTTTGAGTGAATCTTATATCAGAAGAGAAGATTCTCAAGCATAAACAAACTAGATGCAATCAAATTTCAACAACCGTTAGTCAATCAAATCAATCGAAAACTAAAATAAACTTCAATTATCTAGTTTCTCACCAACGGTACTAATAGAGCTTCTCAATCCCAAAGAAGTCTTTAAACCGAGCGACCGTAAGAGATTTCTCCTAATTAGGGTACTTTCCTCTCCGATAGGCGGCTCCACTTGTAACAACACAACTGAGGTAGTTTTGCTGGCTCTGAGGATTAGATTGCTAGAAATGCAAACTTCAATATTTATAGACAAGGAAGTTTGGACACCAAGGAATTTCAAAAACCGAATATTCTCAAAGATATGCAATAAACACAAAATCGGTTTTCACAACTCCTGGAAATGCACTGTCCAAATATTGACCGAAATCCCAATAGAAAAATCTATAATCAGTAAATGCACATTACTAATTATTATTTTCTAAAGATATGCATTTAATTGCTGGAAATTAAATAGCATATAAAAACTGAGAAACCTTAATTAAAAGATTCTCAATTTATTTCGATCCTGGGATTCTCCTTTAGCTATTAAGGAATATCTTTGAACAATCAATGATAAGAGTTACTGCACATGTTCAAAGTATGTCGACATCTTTACTTTGCAAGTCCTTTTTCATACTTACAATCTTGGAACCGATTTGCCACACTTCCAAAGAAGTTTAGAATTGGTTCATCTGACTTCCAAGAACTATGTGATTGATTATTCTATCAAATCACCAATCATGGGTTTCACGGTTTTACCAAAACAAGTTCGGTTCTACCTCCATGTGAGTACTTTGCATAGTCACGCTAGTTACCAAAACTCGGTTGACATGGTACTAGGATCGGTTCCCCACATACTTATGGTAACTACCTGTATTTGGTGCAAATGTCCATAGGATCGGTTCCCCCATCTACTAAAAACGTGTTACACCTCTTACAAGGATCGATTCCCCTCTTGTAAATTTGTTGCACCTCTTACTAGGATCGGTTCCCCAATGGCTAGATAAAAGTTTCTATTTACAAGGCATCGATCATACCATCTTGAGTGATTACTTAAGATCTGTTTCACTAATAAAAGTTATACCAATACATAAGTCAGGCCTTGTGAATAGATTTACCAAGATACATAAACAAGTTTATGAGCGGATATACTAAACACGCATATTGGTAATTCAAAATAGATTTGCAATGAATAACAATACCAATAAGCCTAGCGATTTCCCTTTCGATTCACAAAACGAGTTTATGAACTTACTTCCTTTAAACGAATGTAAAACATTGTTTCCTAGGATGAAATCTTCACTCATACCCATACATAATCACAATAGCATTCATATGATCATGTCGATGTCTTATATACAAAGTTTAATAGTTAAGCAATAAACCTCGTATTGTATTCCTTAATACTATGTCTAACTAGAGTATCATACACAGCTTCGCAGTTATGTTTTCAATATGCATGACTTGAAAGATATGTTAGGGAATGAAACAGTTCAAGTCAAATATTACTAACCTCAAGAGGAAGGATGATGTTGTCGTTGTAGCTCCATACTTCTTCACATTCTTCAATTCTTCATGTAATACTTGTAAGTCTCATATCCTAACACTTTCAAGCTAACCTATACGAAGTTGACTCTAGTATATAATCAAGCGACTCTTTAAATGATTTTTGATTCACTAAAATATGACAACCAAACTTGACATACCAACGCTTGGTGGGTTCAATCGAGCTATGCTCTAACATAATATCTCCAGTTCAATGTGCTTACATTGAAGGAAGACAAATTATTATTGGAACCATAATTGCTAATGAGTTAGTAGACTCTAGATTAAGATCAATAAAGGCTGGCACTGTTTGCAAAATTGATTTGGAGAAAGCATTTGACGGGATAAATTCGAAATATCTTGAGTTTGTGTTGTACAAGATGGGTTTTGGTATAAAATGGTGAAATTGGCTCAAGTTTTGTTATTCTACTTCATCCTTCTCAGTTCTTATAAATAGGAGTGCTTTTGTTTACTTCAAAAGTTCAAGAAGAGTCACATAAGGATGTCTTATTTATTCTCTTTTGTTCAATATAGCTATGGTAGGGTGTTCAATGTATATGGATAGGGCTGCTAATTTGGATATATTCAGTTGATTCTCTGTCTCTCCATCAAGTATAGTTGTAAACCATTTACACTATGCAGATAATACAATCTTCTTCATTGATCACAACAAAGAAGAGCTTCACAATTTTTTTACTGCCCTATATTGCTTTGAATATATTGCAGGTCTCAATGTCAACACTTTAAAGACCGGAATTATTGCCATTGGAGATGTTCTAGAACTTAACTCATGGGCTGCTGAATTTGGGTGTGCAACTGACACTCTTCCTTTTTTGTATCTTGGTATGCCACTTGGTACAAAGAAAAATTCAAAGCATATCTGGGATCCAATATATTCACCCAAGTAGGATGTCATGACTTTTGTTTTTTATTTTCTTCGGTTAAGAATAAATGAAGTGTTATTGTCATGCACATTCAATTTTAGAACGTCAGACCACAAAACAAATAAAATTCGTAGGTATATTGTGCACTTATATATATCCGGTAACCAGAGCAGACATGTAGATGTTAATCCGAATTTCAAGAAAGTTTATGTTATGCTTTTTATGCTTTTTAAAGTCACAAAATTATATGAAGTATGCGAGATAAGATGTTTGAAGAAAATGAACTCGTGTAGTCTTCAATGTTGGAGTTTTCCGGCAGTTGATGAGTTGGTTGCTAATAATAGATCTCTAAGCTAGGAATCGCTTTTGTAACAGACAGATGTTATGTGAATTTATTGTTTCTGCTATTTCTTCAAATCAAGAGCCGTCGTCCAAGGTTGTTATTATGGTACTACAATCTCTATTTGGAATGTGATTAAAAAAAGAAATGAAAGTTATAGCGTTTATATATTTTTTTAAATTTTTTTTTGGACAATGAACATATTTCAATTCATTCAAATCAAAATCCTGATTACATGTTCGCTTACAAGAATAACAAAAACATCGAAATACAAAATAATCAAAACCCTAATACTGTAATACCCCGATTTCGGCAGTGGTTCGCCGATGGAATGAAATATAGCTAATGGTTTGTCTTTTCCTAACACCGAGGCCTTTTCAGCACAATTGGCTCCAGAGTTGGTAGAAAACTCTGCAGTTAAGCGTGCTCGGACGGGAGCAATCCAGGGATGGGTGACCATCCGGTAAGTTGCGGCTGGATAACCGCAGCGATTCCTGTTGAAAACCCCACACTGCCGGATAACCGAAGTGGCTAAGCGGGGACAGTATCGGTGGAGGGACGGGTCATTACAAATACAAATAAGGATATCAATTACAAGTAGACGCGAAGAGAAAGAGCATCTATATCGACACTTTGTCACTGGTCCTTCTTTGTTCCTTTCAGGACGCTCAAGCAAATAGTGACGAAATTCAAGTTTTCAATCCGAAAATTCTGACCACTTTATAATGTATGGTGAGCTTCATTCATTTTTTCTATATATATATTTATTTATTTATTTTTTGTTGGTAAAATCACATTTCAATTCATTCAAACCAAAATGATGATTACATGATTGCTTACAAGATTATCAAAACCACCAAAATACAAGATAATCAAAACCCAAATACAAATGATGACACCAATTGCAAGTACATCGCGAAGAGAAAGAGCCATGAACCGCAAAGACATCCAATTTTTGTAGATGTAGTAGTGATGAATGATGGTGTGAACCGGAAACAACTCCGACCATTTAAAATGAATATCTTCTTCAATAAGAGATGCTCTAAACAAAATGGAGTATTTTGCCCAAAATATTGTAGATCCAAACGAATCTGGGTGCCCTAAATCCCTTTGGTTGAAGATGAATCCAAAGCGACGCCGAGCAGAATCATTGATGTTCTTGATGAATCAAGAATAGCAAGCCAAGAAACACCATGGAGATTTGAAAGGATCGGTATTAAAGCGAAGAGAAAATCGTCCAAACGACGATGAAAAGATCGCCCAAACAGCAAAGAAATGTGTCCATAGACACCAAAAACAACAAAAATAAAAACTAAAAACACAAATTAAATTATTGGGGGATTTTGTGTTTCCCCCCCAAAAAAAATACCTATTTTGCATTACCCCCCTTTTTAAATTGCTAATTGGTAAAACCTCCTATCTTTAACTATTCCATCCATTACCCGGTTAGCTGACTCAACAATATAATACATACCCTCGCCTTCTTCGTCGTTACCCAAAATACCCTCGCCTTCTTCGTCGTTAAACCCGAAATTCACTCCCAACATTTTCATCACCCCAGCGATCTAAAAAAAACATTCAATTAAAAGAAATTACCAATCAACACAAAACAAATTTCTTTGGTCATCGCCATCAATTATCACTATTCGATTGATAGCTTAGGAAATTTCCAATCTTATTCCTCTACTTAGTCGCAGTCCGATCTATATAAATCTAGGTTAGAGAAGGCACGGTGACGACTCCAAAGAAACAGGTATGAATTTCCTTGGATGGAAAAAAGTCTCTGGTGATCCTATTAAAGTTTATGTGGAGGCTAATGAAACTACTGTAAACAGTCATGATTATGGAGTTCGTCGTCCCCATTTGCAAACAAAGAAATTCTTCAGTCTTCAATTGAAATGGGCATTTACGGCATAAAGAATTCGACAACATTCTCTCGATTTGAAGTCTAAATAAAATTTAGAATGTTAAACGAATCAAAAGATGGTATACAAAGAAACCCAACATTAAAATTTAGAATGTTAGGGTTTTCAATTTGTAAATGAAAATGAAATATTCGTAGAGATGGAGAGCATGAATTTAAAGTATCAATTTGAAGCAGCAATGGCTGATATTGATTTGTGCTTTAGGTAAGGAAAAATATCTATGTATTTGTTGATCGTTTATTGGGTCATCTCAAGGAAAGAGAGCAAACAGGTACAGTAGGTGTTGTGTATGAATTGTTTTCAAAGGGATTCTGGTGGAGCTTCAAATTTGATTACTTTTTATAGCTAAACTCTTCATTGCAGTTTCATTAAACTTTTATAGGTGCTCGTTGCGGATTTGAAAGTAACCCAATTTTCAATTTCATTGAAACTGTTAATCACTTTATTAATCCTCACCATTAATCTTCAACAACCAACAGTAGAATGTTTCAAGTTCTATAGATGGGTTTGGAACTTTGGAGGAAGTAGTATTGACGGTGGTGGATTATGAATCGATATCCATTTTTAAGAAGACGACTATGAGGTTGTTATTGGTAGTTCACCAAACATTTGCCACATGTATTATATTGTTGAGTCAGCTAACCGAGTAATGGATGGAATAGTTAACGATAGGAGGTTTTACCAATTAGCAATTTAAAAAGGGGTAATGCAAAATAGGTATTTTTTTTGAGGGGGAAACACAAAATCTCCCTAAATTATTCTTATTCAAGAAAAACTAAAAATCCTTACTCAGATCTAGCCCAAAAGGACTAGATATGAGCAATAAGAAGGAAGAAGTTCTATAAAAAAAAATTCTTCTAGGAGAGAGGGAAGAGAGAGGATACTATATTTATGATCTATGGGTAACATGGAGGAGGGTTTAAAGTTAGTCAGTCCTTTGTACGCCGAAAGCATTTTATTAAAGTCTATATACAAATCAGGTGGTGTTGTGGTTCCTCCACTTTCTGATAAGTGTGATACTAGAAAATAAACAAAATTTACATGTACGTTCCATGCTTGTATACACACGATGAGAATGCATTGGATCTGAAACGTAAAACAAAAATTAAATTCCATGCATTTTATTTCTTACAAAAGAAATTATTTTTAGATTAGAAGATGTAGAAACTAAGATAAGATATTCGAGAAAACTAAGTCTAATTTTCTATAAACTGTGTCTCATTTTAAATTAAAAAGTTTTCAACTTTGTATTGAGTAGGAATTGTAGACTCCGATTTTCAGTAAAATTTTTGTAGGAATTGTAAAAGAATTTTAGAGGGGAAAACCTGCGTAGAACACGAGCAATGCCAAAGAAGATGGTGGAAGTGAGAAAAAAATGACCCGTGCATTTTTGCCCCAGTCCACAGTACTTAGATCATGTAGGTTCATGGTCATGTTATAACCAATGAAATGTAATCATGGTATTGAGTAGTTTCTTTGCATAAAAAAGGTAAATTCATTACTTGGAGTTTTTGTTGGTCTTCAATCGATCTTGCATTCCAATTTTTTTAGCAAATTACTGCTAGGATACTTGTTCGTTCTCATTGCTGGCAAAAAGAAAGAAACTAATTTAACTATGATTAGCTTAGTAAAGCCTAAAAATCTGTTATGCAGACCAACTAATATTGTATATTTGTAGTAAATCAGCTTTAAAGAATTTCTTTCCTTAGGCTCTTCCATCCACCGTTGTAGCGGCTAACAAAATGCGACGTTCATTGAAAATCCAGCAAGGGCTATGGCCAAGTGAAAAACAATGTTTAACTTGTTGTGTCATTCATATGGAATCGAAGTTGTCACTACGAGAATAAATTCATGGGCAAAGAGTTGAAATGCCCCAATTTGGAGGCGTCGTTTGCGAAAATGCTCCAGGTTTTCAAAAAAAGTTAAAATGCTCCAATCCGTTAGTTTTTCCATCCAAGCTAATTAAATGGTCAATTTTGCACACATGTGAGCTCCCACATGTGAAGAAAAGTCATTTTTAACCCCAATTTTATTAAATTGACATTTTCTTCTTATAATTAACAAACCCTTAATATTGCGACACGTGTCATATTTTCGCCACCACCACCACCTTAACCATTGCTGCACCACCGCCACCGCCGACGTCGCCACCTCCACCGCCTCCATCATCGCTACCTCTGCCACCGCCTCCATCACCGCTACCTCCACCACCACCATCAATAGCGCCGCCATCTCCAGAACCACCACCGCCACCAACTCCACCACCACCACCACCACCACCAGTGCCATACCACTACTAGAACCACCACCAAAGCTGCCGCCACCATCGTCACCACCCAGAACCACCACCATCGCCGCCACCACCACCATCACCACAACCACCGTCACCACCACCCTGAAACCCTTAACCTTAACCCTGAACCCTAAAACCCTTAACCCTAAAGGGTTATTATTGTCTTTATTTCTGTGCCAAATTCACTATTTAACTAGCTTGGATGGAAAAGTTAACGGATTGGGGCATTTTAACTTTGTTTTAAAATCCGGGGCATTTCCGCAACCATACCTCCCAAATTGGGGCATTTTGGCTATTTTTCCTAAATTCATTACTTGTGCATGTATGCACCATATACTATAGTGTCGAATGCTTTACCGTTTTCGGTTTTCCTTGTCCCAATAAACTGGTTTAATTTTGTTAGACATTGAAATGCAAAATAGTGAATTTCGAATGCAGTTTTTTTCTTTTTCTGATCAGAATTTCGAATGTAGTTGGTGCCTGTTTTCTATGCAAAAAATAATCATGTTACATCGAGTTTGTCTTACATATACGACATTCTGATTGTTCTAAATTATCTCTCAATGTTTTCATGTTTGTACTTAAACTGCTATTATCATCTTACCTAAGATAATTCTATTTTGTCTACCATGAGGAAAACCTTTTCACTCAGATAATTTACTCTTCTGAGGCGTATGTCCAATTTAAATAATGGTACCATTTTTGACTTAACCATTATTTGGATAACCTGAATTCTAAACGGAATTTGGTGTCACAAGAACATAACAAATCAATTTTCATGCTTAGTTTTCATTTCTAGACTTTCATATATAAAAATGCGTGGAAACTAAACAAGATTTGCATTTACATATTCTGTATTTATACATCTGATAACAATTCATATTGAACAAAAACGTAAAGGAAATGATGCACATCCTGCATAATTTCATATCTCTACATTTTTATAATATGTTCGCGTACAAATTTACGGAGTGAGATGTTTGAGGTAACTGGATTCTTCCAAGGTTATAACTATGGGTGGATCGATGGTTCTTTGTTTTACGTCAGTCAAGGCTTACTGGGTCTAATCTTAGTAACTAGAAAATGAGTCATTTACTTTTCTAAATTTACCTATAGCCAAGTGAAGGGAGTATCTTTATAAATTTAAATGGTTGTCAATAGTCGATCAGTCCATGTATTCTCTGTCATGTGCCTTATTTTAAATTTTAATGGAAGAAAGTTCCTTGATTAAAAAAAATGACTTTACATACTTCGGAGTTGGGACAACGGAGCCAGGTTCAAACTGGTTCTACCATTTGGACTTCCGTATCAAAACAGATAATGCTCATTTGGAGTGTTGACGTCCACATTGAATTGAACTTGTGATCGGGGGCCATTGTGGGAAGAACGGCCAAAAATTTTCAAGTTTCAACCACAATGGAAATTGCTATAGTTTTAAATTCGCGATTTTGACATCTGAACATGCCGAAAGATGGTTAAGATGGCAATCGTTCCTTGGAGTTACATTTGGGTATTTTGAAAATGTAAATCTTGCCGACCGTGAATGTGCTCGTCTGGGAAGAACACAACCACAGTCGGAAAAATCTAAGGGACGATTGTGAAATATTAAGGGCTGCCAAGTGAAACAAAAAGGTAGAATTATGAGATATTCTTGACAAGTGAGTCAGGTTCAAATCGAGCCACGAGGCCCCATGCGAGCAGGACAACCTTCTTTGGAATGTGCGGCCAAACTTGGACCTCCGACTGAAATCAAAACAAACAGTGCACAGTTGGATATGTCGTCAACTTATCGGTATTGAATTGAACTTTGTTACACATGACTCTAGTGTTTTTTTTTTAATTTTTGTGCACTTTGGGGATAAATGAATTGTCATGCTCATTCAATGTTTAAATGAGAAGCTAGAAAATAAACAAAATTCATATGGACTTGTGCATATATATCCAATAACAATTGGTTTCATTATTTAACCATAGAACATGTGAAGACGTTGATCTTAAGGGATTTCATACATCTCATTGGTATATATAAATTTTAGAGTACAAAGATCTATGAAGTGACTGTGAGTTAGATGTCGGAGGAAAATGAACCGCAATAATATGGTATTGAGTTCACTTATTCACAACCTATTCTAGATCAGAGTTAGTCGAAACCATGTATAAACACCCTTTATTAAACCTTTCGACCGTTTTTTCTCTGATTTACATTTTTCGGTGATGGGTGATATTCCTCATTTTCCTCCTCCGAGATTTGTTCTCAAAAATCAATCAATGATTTGTCCCAATTTATTATTGATTTTAATGAATTTGACCATATAAATTGAGTTGGACATGCTGGGTACCTTTTATTTGAGCTATTAATTAATTAATAAATACATAAACTCCTCCCCTCGTATCCGATTAACCCTACGAGTGCAACTGCTTGCACGATTATGTAGTTGTGGATTTCTCAAAATTAAAGTCCTTTTAGTTTGGTTAATTCCTAGCATATTTATCTGAGTCTAAATCAAATATTAATTTTTCTAGAATACATTTTCACTATTGACTTTCTTATCCTAGTACGTACAAACACCAATCATCTATTGATCAAAAAATAAAAAATAAAAATCATTTTTTGTTGGCCGGAAAAGATATATTGACCTAAACTTTCTCCCGAATTTCGCACCGTGTGAGATAGAGCAAGGGGCCCACTTCTGCCCATTTATGATCCAAATGCTGAGAGCGTTGTGAATCGTTCGTTCATTCTCCATTCTCCTCTCAGGATATTTCTCAGCGTCTAGTCACGATAAGTGTAGAATCTTTCTTTGTTGGCTTGGACATTCATAGGGAGTGGAGTGCTTTTTTAATGTTCATTTTATTTTATTTAGCCTGCGGTTAGCCTAACAGATGGCACTTGGTCTAAGTGCCTACATACGGACAAGTACGACATGTAAAAAAAAAATCAGTGGTTCTAAACAAACCGTACAAAAAAAACCACTCCAAAACCGTGGTATTCCAAAGATACCCTTAAAAGGGGAATGTTGAACCCTTTTTAGGGTGTGGTGGGTTCCAAACTGAATGCCCTGGGACCCAGTAGAGAAATGTTTTGTTAGAGGCTGTTAGAGGAAATTGAACACGTGGAATGTTTAGTTGTGGGTTTTCCTGGCCGTGGATATGTATGTCATTTAAGGTTGTTACCACTCATTAATCTGGTCCTCAACCTCAAGATTTAGTTTTTTTTTTTCTTTTTATTTGTAACGAGGCGAAAATAAATGGGAAGCTTGGTTGTTATGAGAATATGAATGGACGAGTTGGGTAGATCTACTCACGAAGATTTAAAGAACACCAATCTTTTAGTATCTTTGATATATGGTACGGTATACTGTTCTACTTTCACGGGAAGAGTAGTGTTTTGATCGTTCATTAGTTTGGTTTTATCTTGTTAGCCTTACAGAATGCCCTTTCATAGGTGATCAAAGTGTCTATGTAGGGATAAGTATAGGATGCACTCTATCACGGTTCTTCTACGTTGAAAAAATAATGAACTAAAAGTGTTTGTGGATACCGGATTGAACACGCTTTATGCAATTCACGTTTTCTCTTTACATTTGACAACGAATAATTCTTACTCATATTATGATTATTTTTCTCCACTTACAAACACGTGTAACAGTGAGACCAAACAAGGTTTGTTTATACATTCTCTGCTTATATATCTGATAATAGTGTTGACTAAAAAGGGTAAGACGAAGTTGATCAATATCTCTCGCATTCCATATCTTACTACATTATGTTATATCGCGATAAGATGTTTGAGGAAACTGGGTCATTCTTTTCAGTAACCAGCTGCTGCCATTATGATTGGTGCCTAATAAAATAATATTGAAGGGAAATGATTGATATCATACCATCTTATTGTTAGAAAAACAAATTTTCGGTCGATTGTTACATAGGAAAAGAAAAGGTTGTTTTATATACTGGCAGGCCTGAATTTTTGGAAATTGTTGAGTGTAATGATGCGGGAATTATCTCTCTAGAGAGTTTTCATTGCTTAGCCGCATCGTCTTCTTTGATACTCCCTTTGATTTAGGTAAAAAGTGATACTATTTTTTTTTTCATTTTAATTGGAAGAGTGAATATGTCATCGGTAAATTTCCTATTTGATAGAGTAAAAATGTGGATGTCAAATACTGAATATTTTATTGTTTTGTTATTGAATCCGCATCCTATGAGTTGGGAGTCCAACCCCTAGCCACCGGGACAAATGACAGCTGGTTCAAATATTTAAGTTTTTGGCATGTATTTGAGACCGATGATTATTGATCTTTAGATAATAATAAGAGAAAACGGTTAACAAAAGATCTGACCTGGTCAAGTTTGTCTTAAAATGAACATGAAACATGCTCACCTTAGTCGAGGCTGCTCAGGCTAACAATATTTAAAAATTAATTTTGACTCGCCAATAATACTTTTGTTGGACCGGTTTACGGTCTACCCGTATAATCTCGCCAAAATGCCACTGGGTTATTTGAATTTTGAGATTTCTATAAAGTTTTATGATTTTGTTCTATGAAAATTTTTGGCGTACCGCCAATCTAAACAAAATTAAAACAACCCTCTCACAGGTGGGACTCAAAAGCCAGACCCTTGCAAATCCCTGAAGGGCGGGGTCCGCTTTTATGTGAGAGACGATTTTAAAATTGTTTGGGTGGGAGGTACATCTAGCACTACTCAATTTTGTTCTAGGGGTAGGATCCAATGACATGGTTATATTGACATAATCATGATATGGTTTGGCCATTTTTCCTACAAAACCCAAGCGATAACGTATTTGACGCTAATTTTTTGCTGACATGTTCCTCTTATATAACTCTATATTCCTACCAAAAATAAGAGAATTCCGAGACGTATAAGACTGCCATCTACCATTTTGAATATCAACCATTGAAGATTAATGGTTGAAATTAAAATTTGTGGATGGTGAGTTTCATATATCAGAATACTCTCATTTTTGGATTATGTCAATATAACCATGTCATTGGATCCTGCCCCTTTGTTCGATTAGTGTTTCAAGTATAGAATATGATGAATTTAATTTATATTATGGTAGATGGTAGTCTTATACGTCCCGGAATGCTCTCATTTTGGTAGGAATGTAGAGCTATATAAGAGGAATATGTCACTAAAAAATTAGCTTCGAATAGATTGTCGCTTGAGTTTTGTAGAAAAAATGGTCAAACCATGTTATGATTATGTCAATATAACTATGTCGATGGATCCTACCCCTTATTTATATTATACATCTGTATGTAACAAGCTTTATGATTTTGTTATTTTATCCAAGTACAGAGGAAGACGGATTTAATCTTAAAATAGGTATATTGTAGTACATTTGTATGTAGCGTTATTTTAGTAAAAAAGCTGCTAACTAAGAACCAGTCCGCTAATCTTTTAGTAGAGATGTCGAAGATAGATCATGGATTTTAATTTGAAATTAGTATCAAGATTAAAACTAAAAAGTCAAGATTAGTTTTATATCTTCAACGGCATTAGTAGCTTCAACTTGCACCTTAGTAGATAGGAGATCAACGGTTCTTTTACATTTCCCAGCATCAATTTCTTTGTGTTTCCTACTAAAAACGCTTTCACATGTTCAAAACATTTTTTTCACCAAAACTGTGAATTATGCAATTTCACTTCTAATTTTAAGACATAACCACCAAATAACAATAGCTAGTTGTTTCTTCTGTTGTGCTGTAGACTTTGTTGCAGTGCACTGGTGCTGGTGTTAAGCGCATCATCAGACGCATGATTAGTAAACTCAGTAATGACAAGTCAATAAACAATCTCCACCATAAGGCAGTTGTTACATAGGATTCATGTTCTTTTTGTGCACTCAACAAACAAGTTTTCATTCTCGTTTTATGCCCATTTTTCTCCTCTTTCAGCAAATGTGATACTCTGAAAATAAACGTCTACTTGTACATTCTATGCTTATATATCCTGGAAAAGAAATCTAAACTACATTTCTTATACAATTTTGATTTTTCCGATTGCATGATCCAAAATAAGATGTTCGAGAAAACTGAGTTTCATTTTACTTTGGGCACAAAAATTGGATTTTATTATTGTTTTGGAGCAGAATCACCTGGTTGTAACTATCTAATTTAATTTTAAAATTGAATTAGTGTTTCCTTTAATTTTTAAGATTAAATTAATTATGAATCTCAGAAAAGACCTCGTAAGATTAATTATTCCAGAGATCTTTATTCCACGATGATCTGAAAATAAAATTTTGTATTTTTTGTATGTGTTGCCTGACCGGATTTATATTGTGGTTTTTATTTTGAAATCTTCTCTTCCATGTATTTTCCATTGTTCTACATTTTTTCTTTCTTTTCTCAAATGGAAAACAAGAAGAAAAAAAAGACCTTGTAGTGCAAAGTAAAGTGCATTGTTCGGGCACATTTATGACGCAATAAAGTAGGTCGAAGTTACAATAACAAAATACACCTTCTAACATACTATCGAACGTGGATTTAGTATACCTTTGATGTGCGAAGCTAATCAATTCATTAGGCAGCCCATATGGCTCAAATGAATCCACACATTGCATAGAATAATATGCATTGCAAGAAAGATAGAAATCTTACTATGGGCAAGCCAACTTTTATCATAGGTGGACAATTAAAAATAAGCTTTGAAACCTAGTTTATTAAAAATATTAGGGTTGGCATCTACCATGGCTAAGTGAACGGTTGCCAACTCTTATTATGGGATGGACCCATCACTGTCGTTACACATGAAAGGTCGATTTTAACTCAATAACCAAATAGAAAAGAATCTCCACCATGAAACATGGTGGTACACAGGGTTCATGTTTTCTTTGTGCACCAAACAACAAGTAGAATTTCATACTTATTTATGCTAACTTTTTCCATTTCAAATAAATGCTGAGGGTAGAAAATAAACAAGGGTTACATTTACATTGCTTCTAAGATAATCCAAACCAAACACATGTCATTTGTTATTGAATTTATTGTATTCTCGGTTAGAAAGATTTATAAAATAAGATATCCGAGGAAACTAAGTTACATGGGTTCATGATACACTTACCCATATTTTTGTTCATATCG
Organism: Papaver atlanticum; assembly: GCA_023531105.1. NCBI lineage: Eukaryota > Viridiplantae > Streptophyta > Magnoliopsida > Ranunculales > Papaveraceae > Papaver > Papaver atlanticum. The sequence continues at coordinate 1,930,166 of JAJJMB010004060.1, read as the reverse complement.
ACAAAATGAAGTCGGTTATCTGTTTGTGATCGGAGTCGCCAAATACGTAAATAAAATATTATCCTAAGAGATTAGATATGGATGATTATTGGTCGATTAGTTTGAGATGTTGGGTCTCAACGATCTAACGTTGTGTTCGTGATTGTTTTGACTTCAATTTAAAGTTATCTCATTTATTTTTTATTCCAATTAACGGATTCTAGAGATGTGATCCCAGGTTCAATAAAATTGAGTTCAATTTTGCACGATTTTTTTTCGAAAAGAGAATTAATGAAAATTAATAGCATTATTGTTTTTTTTGTGTTGATGAGTTACATTTAAATGTAGTCTGCTTGGTGTTGTTCATGTAACACCCCGAGTTCCGGACCAGGGTCAAACCCGTATGGAGATCCGAACTCGAAGCTTTACGGGTCGGAAAAAGACTTATGCATTTTATTTTATTTGTTGCTAATTTACTTTTACACAAAACATAGTTGAAACTTTATATAACATGAATTGAAGCATATAAATCCACTAATTATCTTTAACAACATTTTCAACCAAACATATTATTTCAAACTACATTTCAAGAAATACAATAAAACAATTCATAAGCTACTCGTTCCTAGCTTTCACTGCGCCACTCTGATAAATCTGCAAGGATGTCAATTGGGGTGAGATGACACCTCAATAGAATGCACTCCCAATTCTCTAAAGATGCGCAAACATAATCGTTTTGTCAAGGAAAAACATATAACAAGAGACACATTACAACTTCAATGAAGCAATGATATATTCAACAATCACAATACCAACAATGTGTTTGATAAATTATTCAATCTAGAATTCAGTGTATGAGTTCACAATCATTAATATTATTATAAACAAATCATCCATTTAAGTTTCAACACATCATTCACATATTAACATTGTCACCAACAAACCATGAGTTTACAATACCAAAATAATTGTCAACAAGTCATTCATCAATGATTCAACGCATCTATTCACGTATTAATATAGTCACAGAGAAACCACGAGTTCAAGGTACGAAAACCTTGGTTCGTACACCCACCTATCGTTTATTGGCACGGACAGCCTCCATCGATGGTCAGGAACAAAAGTTCCTATGGGGATCATACCCACTTGCTCTCGGGGATCATTACCCATTTCATTCACGGTACAAAAACCTTGGTTCGTACATCCACCTATCGTTTACCGGCACGGACAGCCGCCATCGATGGTCGGGAAACACAATTTCCCATGGGGATCATTACCCATTTAACTATCGGGGATCATTACCCGCCGTTAGCATGAAACATGTTCCATATAACGGTAAAACATGAACTCATTTAGTTTTATAAATCATTTGCACAAACAACACAAGCAACCATGGCTTAACAACATGAATTTCTTTCAAGCATTTAAGCAAATACATTAACTACAGAATCTTATATTATAGTTTTCATAGTGATAACTTTATCCGATCGTCTTCAAATTTCATATTAACATTCCTGATATATTTATCTATGACATAACCATATTTCACATTAAACTAACGGCTCAATCAAAATATATTGATTTTACAAACACATCACAAAATCTAGGCAGATAACATCATTTTACAAAAGTATTCACCATAAATTCATATTAGTTTCAAATTAAGCAAATCCAAAGCAAAATGAAAGATAAGACATTTATCTACAACTTTTGTTAAGACCTCAAATCATTTTAACATCATTAAGACTTCCTAAGAACATCAAAACCACAGCAAAAACGAACTGTCCAGAATTTCAGAAACTATTATCCAAATTACAATAAACATTAAACGGTGAATTTACATTGGAAAATTCTCAAATTTTAACAAGAGATACCTAAGCATGTTTTCTATCAAGAAGAGAAGCCTGATCATCAACAAGAGGTACATATTTATTCAAATAAATTACTGAATCATAACAATACAAAATCATATAAACTAAACACCAAAGAAAAACACCTAAAGATAAAGGGTTTCACATTCTACCTCTCAATTTCTACAAACTCCTTTTGGTTTTTCTTAATCCTTCATCTATAAAATTCTCTAGCTCCATCTCTTTCTTCTTCTCCCTAGTGCTTTTGTTCTCTAACTTGTATAATTTCTTTTCTACACTTTTTGTTATAAAAACCTTAATAATACTAATATGTGGAAAAAAAAACTTAATGAAGTTGTTAATACAGAACTATGAATCGTACAGTGCTTTAGTTGGTAACCGAGCAACAAGCTGGGCACCAACTCCTTTTTGAATAGCAACACCCAATCTATGAAAAATAAAACTACCAAAACCACTACCAGCATCATTGCTAACCAAACAATTCTTCAAACGCTTAAAAAAACAAATAGTATCATCACCAAGCTCTCCCAAGGTAGTGAAAGCTAGAACACCCAAACCATACCCATATGAAGCACATACCTCCAAGTATTTAGTACGTTTGCGCGCAATAGCTTTCGAGATGGCTTGGCCTGGAACGAAAGCACGGACCCCCTCCCCAGTGAAGGGAAATACACCAGTGACGTCCATACACACATCTTGGCCATTTTCCCAGTGAAGGACAAGGATATCCACTGGACGTAAATCCTTGTTAGCATCTGATATCTAATATTTATATTTTTCTTTTAATTGTCTTTTCATTTCCTATTCATTTTATTTACTTATTAAAATAAATTAGGTGACTCTATTTCCACCCTGGTTTATAGCTTTTCTAGTCCAACAACCCAGCTAGACTAAGGCAAAGGAACCAACCTAAATAACAAACTAAGACGGGTATAACCCGGCCCGAAACGGTAAATAAAAATGCCGGGCATTACAGTTTGTGCCTGACTTCTATTTTAAGGGTCGTTGTAGGACTAAAAATGAAACCATGAGACATTATGGAAAAGTGAGTCTGGTGATTGACCCAAACCGAGTCATGACAAACATGACCTCCTTTAAAATAAATGTGAGACGTGACCAAGCAGGGACTTTCGACTCGTCCCGTGGGAGATCAATGGGTACATCAATGTAAAAGTCAATGTTGGGTACTCATTATCAAAGCAAACAGTGGGCAATTTGATATTTCCTCGACTCATCAGTGTTGAATTTGACTTTACCATGCATAACTTTGTGTTTTTATTTTGTGTGATTGAAAATGAATGAACTGTCACGCAAATTCAATTGTGAGGACAGGAAATAAACGAAATTCGTATTTGTATATATGCTTATATACATACCAATAACAGTTTATTCCATTAACCATAGCACATGCAAAAACATTGATCCATATTTCAAGAGATTGCATACATCTCTTTGGTAAATGGTCGTTAGAGTACAAAGATCTATGAGGTGATTGAGAATTTCGAGGAAAATGAAAAAGAGGCTAGCCTCATATATATTGATAGTGCTCCGATTTAAAATCGGGATCGATTACAAGATTGACCAAAAGGTTTCCAACAGTTACAGAAGTTTTGAACAGACAACAGACACATTCAAGCCACTTAATATCATTGTTACAACAAGACTTAATCCACAAAGAAATCCTATCCCTCTCATACAGATTTCTAGCTAACAAAACTAATAGAACAAGTTCAAATGGCCTAGTTTGAATTAGGAGTGATACATCCAAACTATATAACAAGATTACAAACAGTAGATGTTTTAGGATCCAAAAATCCAACCATTTCTCAAGGGTTTTTTCTAAAAAAATAGGAAAACAGATGACATAGATATAACAGGATCCATAGATCCAACCTTTGGTCAAGAGTTTTATCAAAGTAACAGTAACAAGGGTAACCTGAATCGGCTATCATGGAACGGTATCTTCCTGAATCGGTGCGAGTCTTTTTCGGAATCGGTCTTGTGAAACTGTTTGTTGCTAGTGTCTTTGGAGTCATTGTTGCTGCTGCTGGTGTCTTCAGTAAACTGGTTGCTGCTGGTGTTGTAGTCTTCATGGTGATGATGCTGTTCAAGATCCAAACCAAGTACACTTGCTTTTATTTTCTTTGTTATGTTACTTTTTGATATTGAGTTTATACTATGTAGAGTAAGAAGCCTCCAGCCGGAAGTAACAAAAAAAAAAATTGCAGTATAAGAAAGTTAATATACGTACTTCAACAAGTAATTCCCAAATTTTTCTCCTAGCCAAACTCATAACCTTTCAACTTCCATACATTTTTTTTTTAATCGGCAAAGTTGAAAATTATCATTAAGAATGCATACTTTTAGCAAGCAAGAAAAACAAGAGAAAAAACCAGGTGCTTACAACAAGCCAAGCACAACCGGAGCCAAAACTCCCCAAGACAAACTAGAAGAACATACCCACAGTCCAAGGACTCCCCCAAAACAGCAAAAAACGAAAGATAAATTAAACTATAAAGAAAAAATCCCAATTTGCTTTAATTTGATCTAAATGCGACTGCCGCAAAGGATCAATGTTCTTTCCCCAAAAGAAAACCTGAGTTTTAATTTGATCAATTATATGTTCAAAATCTTCCCTGCCATCATTAAATACTGCTTCCTCTGTTTTTGGAAAAGAGATACTTTCACTTTATCATTTTAGCCTAAAAATAGGCCAAATTGAAAAAGTGAAAGTATCTCTTTTCCAGAAACGGAGGGAGTATGTCATTCCTACAATTCCATATTTCCCAAAACATATGTTCAAAACCTGAGTTTTAAACTTCCAGACATTGATCATTGTTTTTTAGTTTTATGGGAGCCAAACACCCTCCAACTATGGTTTAACTTTTCACACGGATATCTTCCCCCTTAAAGGCCTTGACAAAATAAGCTTCCACGTTTAACGGTGATGAAACCCTCGCTTCCTATTGACCGAAATAGACCTTTTCTAATTCAAAAGCTATGGTGAGGACACTTGGCGACATTCTATTGGTCAAAATATTAAAATTTATATTACACTTTGTTTACATTAAGTATTTAACCGGCCGTTAGTAACATTGTCTGCCTAACGGTGGGTAGACAATACTTCTGTGAAAATTTACACCTAACTAATTTGGTTACACTTTGTTTACACCAAATATTTAACTGAATGTTAGTGACGCCGTTTGATGTAGACAACACTTACGTCAAAATCTAAACCTAAACCTAGCTGAGTTACCATATCTTTCTGATTCACATATACCGCTGAAAAACAGTTGCCATATTTTTAAAGCACGATCACAAATCCAATTAAGGAAGTTAGCCATAGTCAAATTTTTGTTCGCAGGGTTGTCCTCTTAAGTGAGACGATCCAAGAAGCTATAAGCCAAAGTCGAATTCCTCATCCTAATATAACATAACTGTTAGAGCATAGCTCGGTTGAACCCACCAAGCGTCGGTATGTCAAGTTTGGTTGTCATATTTTAGTGAATCAAAACTCATTTAAAGAGTCGCTTGATTACATACTAGAGTCAACTTCATATAGGTTAGCTTGAAAGTGTTAGGATATGAGACTTACAAGTATTACATGAAGACTTGAAGAATGTGAAGAAGTATGGATCTACAACGACAACATCATCCTTGGATCTACAAGTATTACATGAAGACTTGAGGTTAGTAATATTTGACTTGAACTGTTTCTTTCCCTAATGTATCTTTCAAGTCATGCATATTGAAAACATAACTGCGAAGCTGTGTATGAAACTCTAGTTAGACATAGTATTAAGGAATACAATACGAGGTTTATTGCTTAACCATTAAACTTTGTATATAAGACATCGACATGGTCATATGAATGCTATTGTGATTATGTATGGGTATGAGTGAAGATTTCATCCTAGGAAACAATGTTTTACATTCGTTTAAAGGAAGTAAGTTCATAAACTCGTTTTGTGAATCGAAAGGGAAATCGCTAGGCTTATTGGTATTGTTATTCATTGCAAATCTATTTTGAATTACCAATATGTGTGTTTAGTATAACCGATCATAAACTTGTTTATGTATCTTGGTAAAACTATTCACAAGGACTGACTTATGTATTGGTATGACTTTTATTAGTGAAACCGATCTTAAGTAATCACTCAAGATGGTATGATCGATGCCTTGTAAATAGCAACTTTTATCTAGTCATTGGGGAACCATTCCAAGTAAGAGGTGCAACAAATTTTCAAGAGGGAATCGATCCTTGTAAGAGGTGCAACACGTTTTTAGTAGATGGGGGAACCGATCCTATGAGCATGTGCAACAAGTTTGTAGTTTTGGGGGAACCGATCCTATGGACATGTGCAACCGGATACAGGTAGTTACCATAAGTTGTGGGGAACCGATCCTAGTACCTAGTCAACCGAATTTTGGTAACTAGCGTTACTATGCACAGTACTCACATGGAGGTAGAACCGAACTTGTTTTGGTAGAACCGAGAAACCCATAATTGGTGATTTGATAGGATAATTAATCACATAGTTCCTTGAATTCAGACGAACCAATTCTAAACTTGTTTGGAAGTATGGAAAATCGTTTCCAATATTGTAAGTATGAAAAAGCACTTACAAAGTAAAAGATGTCGACATACTTTGAACATGTGCAGTAACTCTTATCATTAATTGTTCAAAGATATTCCTTAATAGCTAAAGGAGAATCTCAGGATCGAAATAAATTGAGAATCTTTTAATTAAGGTTTCTTAGTTTTTATATGCTATTTAATTTCCAGCAATTAAAGGCATATCTTTTGAAAATAATAATTAGTAATGTGCATTTACTAATTATAGATTTTTCTATTGGGATTTCGGTCAATATTTGGACAGTGCATTTCCAGGAGTTATGAAAACCGATTTTGTGTTTATTGCATATCTTTGAGAATATTCGGTTTTGGAAATTCCTTGGTTTCCAAACTTCCTTGTCTATAAATATTGAAGTTTGCATTTCTAGCAAACTAATCCTCAAAGCCGGAAAAATTACCTAGTTGTGTTGTTACTGGTGGAGCCGCCTATTCGGAGAGGAAAGTAACCTAATTAGGAGAAATCTCTTACGGCCGCTCAGTTTAAAGACTTCTTTGGGATTGGGAAGCTCTATTAGTACCGTTGGTGGGAAACTAGATAATTGCGGTTTATTATTAGTTTTCGATTGATTTGATTGACTAACAGTTGTTGAACTTTGATTGCACCTAGTTTGTTTATGCTTGAGAATCTTCTCTTCTGATATAAGATTCACTCAAACTAGATCGAAGTTTCGATGGAGATCTTTAGACTGTTTGTAGTTCTAAAGACGTCTTGTGATAATCCAACGTTAACAGACTCCGTTCTGTGTGTGATTGATCACAATAGATTCAATTTGATTGTGTGCAGGTGCTGATTGAAGATTAAAGAAGATTTGAAGACAAAAATACTTTTTGGGTTCATAATCTTTGGTGTGCACAATACTTGTTTCGGCTGGAAAGGGATCCAACTATAATCGGTTTATCTTTGTGATAGATTGGATTGATTAGTTGAGTAGATCGGCATCAATACACTTCTTTGTGATTAACAGTATTGATTGCATTGTCTAACAATTACTTCGGTAGTTGTTAAGAGATTGATCTAAGGACCCGACAAAGGAGTTTATTGGTTAAACGGAAGAGCCTTTGTCAAACTCAAATCACATTGTTTGAAAAGAGTTGTTACCAAACAGATTTGTTGTTCCTTTACTGTTTGGAATACGAACCAAAGGAATTGTACCAAGAGGAAACTAGGTGAACTATAAGTTTAGTTGCTTGGTCTCAACTATACGAAGTTGGTTTGATTTTCTATAGCGGCTTAATTCTGAGGGTATTTAATTCTGGACTAGGTCCCGGGGTTTTTCTGCATTTGCGGTTTCCTCGTTAACAAAATCTTGCTGTGTCATTTACTTTTATTTTCCGCAATTATAATTGTTGTTATTATAATTTAAAGTAAATTACACAAACGTTAATTCCTATTTTACTTGATAGACAATCCCTAGTGTTTGGTTAAGTCCGAACCTATTATCAAGTATACATACTTCGTTGTTGTATTGTATCGATCTTGTATCCATAGTCAATCACACAAGTTATCTTGTTGTCGTATTGTCTCGATCTCGTATCCATAGACGATCACACGAAGTGTGAACCGATTAGTTTTATTGTCTCGACTCAGTCTATAGATAATCACTTTCGGAGAAAGGACTTATAGGTGGAATTTTTTTAGGTTGAGGTATATTTGGGTACCCTCATCTTTTCAATAACACACACCCTCTTTTTTTTCTTCACTGATTTACCTTCAGGTATTCTCATAACACCAGTTTAGTTTAGTTTTCACGTTTATGTCGTATTAGTATATTACGTTTTTAGGTTTACCAAATCCAATATATACTGATAGATAGCTTTTTGATGACAATTTTGATACGATTTTTGGGTTTATTACATTGTTGCGCTATTTTTTGAGTTCATCATGTTCTATGGTGTTACAATATGATTCCATTATGTACTTAGGGTTTTCTTTAGGGTTCTTAAACCGTATGGAGTTTGTAATACGGAAACACAATGCTTATCATCTCCGGTGTATATATATATATATATAGAACACCTAAACTACCAAATTCAATTTAAAAAAAAGATACAATTTAAATCAAAAAATCATTGTAAGCTTTCATCTTGCTTTCCCATAATTGTTGATTGGACTTTTATATACGTCATCCATTTGTGTATTCTTTGGATAATGTCAAGGTGAAATGCAAGTGATTTTCCTTTTCCATTTCAATCTGTATGGATTTTTTTATTTTCTCTCCACACTTAACCATTTTTTTTTGTGTGTGTGTTTGAAGACACGGATATGGATTTAGGTGCCGAAAAGTATATGCATAACCACAGGTAACAAAGACGCAACCGAACACAAATGACGTTAAAGGCAGCGTCCCACACCCATCACAATAAATTTATGGCTGTGAAGTATATGCATAGTTATATTTACAAAGGCCATGATCGCCCACAATTGTCGGACAAGATGTCCAGCACTAATTTGACTAAAGTTGAAATAACGTTATTTACTTACAAGCCAGAATTTGTTCTAAGTTTTTCTGTGCTTCATCGTAATTAACATAATGTAATTGTTGTCTTATATCGGTTGCTACTTTGATAGCTAGATGGGAGAAATAAATTACTTGGAGGATTGATTGTTAGTATTATGTTCAAATTGTATTAGTCTTACCAGGTAGAGAAAGATTTAGTAACCCGTGGTCTTGATATGTATCCTAGGAAGTTGCAACCCATTAATTGCTTCACTACAACGAACCAAGAATACATGATGAACAATATTCAAAGGGTAAATTCTATGAAATGTTCTAAAGTTGTTGTCAAATTATTGCAGGTGAACGTATCTATATCCATTTGCTCGACTTCCACTGTTACAATGATTTCTTATGCATCTTTTTGTTTATTGATTTTACAAACTAATGGCACCTGACGTCTCTTCTTTTCATTGGCAGGTTAGATCCTACCAAGGTGCCTAAAAGGAGCATATCTGTATATGGCTTTTGGTTCGCTACATTATTCATATTTTTTTATCTGTTTTACTGATTCCTTTGGGTTACGCAAAAGCATTTCAATAAATCATCTTAGATTTTTGTTTAGTTGATAACAGTATTTTTGGAGTAACCCATTTTTCTAAAGTGGTTATTGGGTGGTATTAAATATTGGGCATCATCGATCACGGTTGCAAGATGCCCAGTTCTCATTATCTCGGCATTTTCAAAAGGTAAGATATCCCTATGTTTTTTCATTTGGTCATTGCAAACGGATTTATTGACATCCTTGAATTGATGGTCCAACTCATATTTAGAAACACTTGCATTTTATGGTTGCAGTTATTCTTGGAGTAAGGGTGACTATATTGTCGCGGCTATTGTTGTTGGAGTAAGGGTGACTATATTGTCCTGCCAATGTCTAATTACACCATACACCGTGTGGTAAGCATAATTCTGTTTGGTAACTGTTTGCTAACATAGATTTGGTAAAAGATTTCAAAGAATTATTGTGGGATTCGGCTTTATACTTTGGTGTGGTTTTATATTGATGGAAGCCATCGTGTACCGCTAGATGGTTGACTGTCTACCGCAAAGTAGTAACTGTTGAGATGTTTTAGATGCCAGTAAGATATTATTAGTCATTGGCTTACCCTAAGGGTATAGCAGTTGTCCAAAGATTATTGGATTTTCATAAATTTTGTAGTTTGTCAGATAATTATGTATAATTTTCAACTACGCAGTGTTTTAATTATATAAAATAAACCTTTTTCCATAAAATCTTCCAGAAATATCGAACAAATAAAAGAATACACAAAAGTAAGACTTATGGACATATATAGACAAATATTTGTAATTATATTTACTATAATACCATTAAGGTCCTGACTTTTTGTGCGTAGTCATGAGTGGGTATATTACAGTCAGCAAACGTATATTACAGTCAGCTGCCCAGTCGGAGGAGATAAAATTAGCAGAAATTATTTAAACCAAAAGATAAACTTTTTCAATCTTGGAAACCCCAGCTGTCTCAGTCTGAAGTCTCTAAATAAGGAGATCAAAATAAATTAAATAGTAACTTGTCTCTCACTGCTGCTAACCCAATTTTAGGTACGATTAATCATGTTTCAAAACTAGCATTTACTGATTTTGGCTGATTTCTTTCTTTGTATTTTAAATCTAGGGTTTAAATATATTTATTGGTGTATGGAAACTAGGGTTTATGGAGGTACGAAGATGGATTTACCATCAGTTTTGTTGGTGTTTGAAAACTAGGGTTTATGGAGGTACGAAGATGGATTTACCTACTATATAAGAAGGAACAGTAATTTGAAAGCCATGCACATACAGGGATTGTAAGAAACTACAGATTACCGTAATCAAGTTCGCGCCATCCAGGCATCCTTAACAGAGACTACTTAATGTGCTCACCTACTAATAGTAGAAAATACCAATGTTAGCTGTTGTGGTCATCGAAAATTCAAGTGACTGAGAGTGTGACCTAGTAAGTAAGAGTAGCTAATTGACTGTTAATTGACTATACATGTCCATAAGTCCTACTTTTGTGTAATGCTAATGGACTTATGGACATTTTTGGTAATGCTCTACGTATTCACTATTAGATAAAACACCAATGTTAGCTGTTGTGGTCATCGAAAATTCAAGTGACCGAGAGTGACCACAACAACTAACATTGGTGTTTTATCTAATGGTCAATAAGTAAAGCAAAGCAACCCATATTTGTCTATATATGTCCATAAGTCCTACTTTTGTGTATTCTTTTATTTGTTCGATATTTCTGGAAGATTTTATGGAAAAAGGTTTATTTTAGATAATTAAAACCACCACGTCTTATTCCTTAGACTTTATCTGTATATACCTTCGATAACTTTTAGTCCCTTATTAATTCAGTGTTCAAGCTAGGCTAATATATGGTTCACCATTACTGGATAACTTAATTGAACAGAAAAAAAAAATACACATGGTAGAACATTATGAAAGGGGAGTGACAACATCCATTTTGTTATTTCCTTGCCCAGTTCAAGTAATGGTTGACCAACTTCCACAAGCCAATCACATGGTTACAACAAAATCCAATCGTCTGGAACCCTCAAAATTTTAAGTAGAATTGTTCATTAAAATCAAGTTAAACTCTCCAACTAGCTTAACAATTGAAATCAATAGTTACGAAAAAAAATACACAAAATAATTCATGGTTCTTTTATCCTGGTGGCTATCAGGTAGGATTTTTCGTGTATTCGTACTATTACTTGCGGTTGGAGATGCTCGTATTTACATAATTGTAATGTTTTCATGGTATATATATACTATATATGCTCGAATATCAGATTCTATTCGTCCAAGCCACCAAGTAGTAGCGCACTCAAGGTGTAACTTGGTCGAATGCTTTATGTTTTATAACTTAGGTTAATCTTAATAGTTAGACTCTTAGCGCAAGGTCTACTTTCTAATGTTGTTCTACACGCGATTGCTCCACAGAATCCCTCTGCAAGGTCTCACGTTTTCTACTTGTGTATGGGTTATTCAACAATTACACGGATATCCTAACCCTTTACAAACAATAGATCAATCAATAAACTACTATAGTTGGCCACCTAGAGAAATCAATTTATCAATCATAAACATTCATCAAAGTGGAAGTAAATGATAATCATATGAAGAAATCAAACTAGATGCATATATTAAATCAAATCAAGTCTAGAACTTAGAATTCATCCTCAATAAAGTATGGGTTTAGCTACTCATGGATGTAGGAGCATCCATGTTATACAATTGATAAACTAGAGAAGAAATTGTTATGATTGATGAGAACCGCTCTGAACCCTAGCTTTCCTCCGTTATGTTGTTCCTCTCCTCCAAGACTTGCAAAATAATGTAAAAGATAATCTTCTTAATGTTTAGGAGGTGTATTTATATAGTACCCACGAAATATAGGTCTTAAAATCCTTCCGGGACCGGGTTTCTCATGTTTTAGAATTCCAAAATTCGCACTGCTCGCACTGTCTACGGTTGGGTTTTTTCTGCCTTCCCAACCGAAAGTTTAACTGACTTTACCTACGGTTAGGTTTCCCAACCGAAACTTCACCTGAGATTACATACGGTGGGGTTTCCCAACCGTAAGTCCCCCTGAGTTTGCCTACGGTTTGGTTTCCCAACCGTAGGTTCTTCTGAATCAACTCCTTTGTCTTCCTTCACCATTTTGGTTATAACTTCTTCATCCGACGTCCGATTAAGCTCATTCTTTTTTTGTTCTCTTCGTATCGCCGTCCTATACAAGATGGTGTCTTCAAATCCTTCATATCTTCTCATTTGTATCTACGGTTTACTTTCCAAACCGTAAGCTTCCCTGAATTTGCATACAACTTGATTTCCTCGCCGTAACTCTGACTCTGACAATTCCGTACGAACCTACTTCATCTACGGTTGGGTTTCTTCTGACAGAAATTACGCTCTTCTTCCCAGGCATACGGTGTGGTTTTGTCGCACTTCCCCACCATAAGTGTCCCTGACTTTGCATACGGTTGGGTTTCCCCACCGTATATACTTCTGTAACTTTGTCCTTTCTTCTTCTTAGCTCTTTCAACCCCGATTCCATTAACTTTGGATGATTCATCTAAAGAAATAAATAAAATAGAAAACAAGAGTAATACAAGGATAATATGCAAGAAATCCAACTAAAAAAAGCATGGAATGAATACTAAAATCATGTAAATTATGCACTCATCAAATTGGATTACATGAATGTCCACATAAATCGATTGTAGTCCTTGATATCTTAATTGCTAAGCGTATAATCGGTTTATGTGAGCATCCACATAAAACCGTTCTTGGTGGAAAAATTGCCCAATTTTTTTGTATGTTTTTTAGCCTAGAATCGGATTATATGAGCACTTATATGAACCGATTCCTTTTGTGTCATGTTAGGAATCGGTCTTTGTGTGTGTATCGTATAATCCGAGTCTTGTAAGAAAACATGGCACTTAATTACAGGAGTATTTATTAACATTGAACAATTCATATTCTGACAGAAAAATAAATTTTGGTCAAGTTGCATCCGGGTGCATAATGTATTTTTTTTTTTAATTTGTTCAAGGTGCACGTTGGTGCATAATGCATATTCTTATATGGTTTCGCCAGATTCTACCTGGGTGATTAATGCATATTTAAAAAAAATGCTACCCAAACAAGAGGGAATAGTATCAATAAATGACCCAACCACAAAGGAAAAACAAGCGCCAAGATAACTACATTAATTTCTAGGCTACAAATCAGTTCCTACATACTTGCTGAAACTATAGAAAGATCCAATTATTTCTTTATACGAAGATATTGATCCATATCTTAAGAGATTTAATATATTATAAGACATTTTCTCATAAATTTAGAGTACATCAAAGACCTATGAAGTAGAGCTAAATTATACATTGTTGCCTCTGTATTGATTTTGCTTTAAAGAGTTGAATGTTTTAAACAAAATGAATCCCGATAAGGTGTTATTGAGTCTTTGAAATATATTTTCTAGTTCCAGACAAAAGAGAGGATGACTATTATCAGATGTTTGGTCTCAAAGATCAAACATTGTGTTCATGATTGTTAAGTTATCTAAAATTTTTTTCTTTTTTAAACCGTGTAATGGACTTTAGAGATGTGATCTCAAGTTCAATAAAATTGAGTTCAAATCACCAACTGCCCTTTGTGATCTTGTATTCCCTGTGCTTGCGGTTCCAGTTTCCCTAATAATTGGTATCAGAGCCCTTGGACGAGTTGGTGTAACTGAACCTGGAATTGAATGGTAGTTTATTGTTCGGGTGTAGAAATATGTTTTTTAATTATGTTTCAGCCGGTTTTTACATAAAGATGGATTTGTGATGTGACTTGAAAATCTAAGTTTCAACTTGGTAGAATTATATATTCTTCGTTCTGGAATACATATATACTTCTTGAAGAGTGTTACTAATCATACACTATAAATAATGGGTTACAAAGTTTGTAGAAAGGATGAGCTCATGAGGTTTCATGTAGAAGCAAGTACATCAACGGTTCGAAGTTATCACTAGTGGAAAAAATCCATTTTAAGGAGTTGAAAAGTGTCGTATTAGAGAGAAATAATACACTTTGGAGTTGCCGCTGAAAGTGCTGTAGATTCAGTGTCTTTTTATGGAACGACACTTTCGAATTGCCTCTGAATTACGATACTTTCTAGATGCCTCTGAGCACGACACCTAGATTATGTCGTTTAAGTAATTTATTTAAAAATTAAAAAAAAAAATTCACATCTGGCCGACTAATTTCAACAATTCTGACTAGGCTGAAATAATTCTGATTCAGACTCAAATTACACTAAATTGAAACTCAAATGATAATTAAAATTCAGATGAAATCAAATAATAATTCATTTCATAAAATGTCAATTACATTCTTTAAATTATAAATTTAGTTCAAAATCATATAAAAAGGATTCATGTCCTTAAGAAAAGTGCTACAAGTCCTAAAGAGAAAACTAAACCAATTAACGAGGATTTTATAATCAATAATCAATTTCAGTGAATATGACTTAAGAACCAACTTCCTTGGTCACAAGACACAAAACTTGCATAACTTCAAACTCTACTGGTCAAGGACAAGGTATTCACCTCTACCAATTGCTAATGTAGGTATAGGCAGTAGTCGTGGTACTTAAATGCAGCAACTGCCAACCATCTGGTACAAAGTAACACCAATGTAGCAACAACCATAAGCAACAATTCACAATCACAGTAACTGATGATTTTGCACCCTTCAATGATCTTGCAGTCATAGGCAGAAACACCTTTCTGGATAGCTTCAGTTGCTCTTTTTTTCTTCTGCACACCATTTAAAAAAATCATTATAATGGCGGAACGTGAAGATTTTTCTTATTATAATCATATCGGTTGAAATGTAAGACTGGTTCAGTGGGTTTTGGTATACCACCTTGTAGAGAAAAGTAACAACCAACTCAATATGGATCTGTTAAAACTATTTCAAGGCCAAGCATCTTCTGAGAGTGATAGAAATTACCAAATATTATAAAATTTGAGGATATGCACTAGCAATATCCAGATTTCGAACAATCACAACCAGGAGCGGAGCCAGGATTCGAGAAATGGGCGGGAAAGTTACCAATCAACACATATTATAAGGGGTGCAGAAGGATTAAAATGACTAAAAATGGGATAAATTAGTTCAAATTGGGCTTAGGAGCTCACACTTGAGGGGGTGCAATTGCACACCCACCTCTCTATGTGGCTCCGCCCCTGATCACAACAGTAAAAGTTGATGGGTCTTTGAAGCAGCTATTGAAATATTCACAAGCTTTTCTAGGATCAACATTCTGAAGGTCACCAACTACGGTCGGCTGCTTCAGAAGAAGTTACACTAGGAAATGAGTAAAACAAAGCCAAATAAATGAAGAACTTCATGAAACAAAGATTCACCATACTCTAAAAAATTATGAGTTGCAAATTCTACCTGAGAAAGAGAATGATTGACGATCTAGTGAAGATTTATCGGTACCATCCATCTACTTAGAAAACACAATGAGCGGTTAGAGGATGACTGAATTAGATACCAGTTATAAGGAAACACATAGTGGAAGGTATAAATGACAATATGAGAAAAAAGTAAACTTACCGCCGTCATAGAGCTTTATTGCTAATTCACACGCAAGAGGTCATGATCATCAGAACTGTAACTAAAACCAGTTCCAGTAGGGGAACCTATACAAAATAACGTGAGTTAACCAACGACACCAGACATCATAAAAGTAAACTTGAAGTACATAGAAGTTACACTTAAACACACATGATAAAATTTACACTTAAACTCACTATTTTAAAATTAGAGAAATAGTCCAGCTACTGACCACTTAATCTTACAACATCCACAACCCTTCTGGTTCCTAGCACCCTTTGACATCACATTGTCCATCTATCGCATAACAATATAATTCCATTGATTTCCATTAGCCAATAATGAAATACGCTAGTTGTAAATATAATACAATTTAAAATGATGATTAAGCAACTGATCGTGCCCTCCAATTTTGAGGTAAACTGGCCACCACATTGCTGCTTCAGTTTCGACAAAACAATCCTTTCACGATCATCATTAGTGCTCGTTCCGAACAGAACAACGAGCAAGCTTTTTCCTGGAAAACAAAAACAACAAAGAAGGAACTCAAGTTAAATGATACATTTAAACAACCTTCGAAGGATAAAAACATATAAGTGAAGAGAGTAGTTACGTATGGAACCTAGCAATAAGATCTTTGTCACAAAACAACAAAGTAACTTGTTCCTAATAAATGATTTAACAATGGTGATTCATAACATGATCTTCAAAAGAAGGACACGTATGCTCCACTCAAACCAACAATTCATAAGACGAGATGTCGTAGCACCTTCCTAATTTTTTTATATGAACCCAAAATTGAAAACATCGATCAGCTCCCATTACTATTACTGCCACCAACAATTTTTTACAGGTTAAGGGAATGAAACTAACCCACTTGCCCAATGGCCAACACGTAATACCAACTATGGGTGAGGGTTTATAGCTTAACAAAATGAAGTATGCAAGGGAAATTTTTAACAGACTAGTGAAATAAAAGTGAATCACCAACAAACAAGAGGAACAAGTATATGCAAGCACGAAAGGTAATTTTATCAGAAAACCAACTAGGCTTGGAAAACATATTCGAAAATCATAAAGATGGTGATAAATATAACTATTTAAAAGGGAGAAAACGCTGTGGACATGGTAATGATCATCCATAAATCCAGTGGGTTTTAAAGACACAAAACACCCAACATCTAGAAAGTAAACTTACCAATTTCTTGTTGTATGCATCCACAATTTGTTGTATTCAACCTTCCTTTCCTCTACCTTGGCTACATAAGAAGCTTTTTCCTAAAACAAACACAAAAAAGAACTACATCAAAATTATACATATGAATTGATTTCTCATGTTTGGTGATTCAAGTTTTAGGAGTTACCTAATTCAGAAACTCATCAAGTCTTCTAGCAAGAAGGCTAGGATGATACCTCTCTTAAGGACATCAGTTATTTCTACAACCTCGGAAAAAGTAGCACCCTGGAAGCAACATCCACGGAAAGAGAAGTTGTAAACTAGCAAATTCAAAGAGTCTTGTTAGCAAATAACTAAAAATTGAACTGGCTTGAACTTAAAACATATAATTTATAATGAAAAGTATGTAATAATATTTGCATATGCTCAAAAATAAACATATGTACCTGCACATCCTGTGTAACACCTTTCTTAAGTTGCAAAGCTCAGTAGAAAACAAGTATAAAAACATATATCACCAATCTACCCACCACTTGTTTTTAATAAAGAACAACATAACAAGCTAAAATGACAGATGCAATCATCAACCTAAAAGACAAACAGAAAACAAACAAAGAACACCAACTACCAGTTAAGGTTAAAGATCAGGCTGTAATTATAAGTTATTCTTTAAAATTAGATTAGGGGTTTTCTTTGTAAAACCAAAATAAGATGAAGAGAGATTAACCGTTTCAAATTAGGGGTTTTCTTCATCATCAATTTCATCCCTGTTTACACACAATTTATTTTTTTAGGTTTATTACCAAAAACATACACAAATAAACATTTCTAGAGTTTGAGAACAAGGACACTACCGATTCATTCTCTTTGTCTCCAGATAATAAGTTGACGCATCTAGATTATCACCAAGACTGCATCATACAAGATTCAAAACAAGTTAGGACTTAAAAGAGAAGATAAAACAAGGCTAAGAAAAAGAAAATAGGGTTTTGAACTTATCAATTTCATATGAACTAGATCCATCTTTCTCATTCAATTACAAGAAACCTTCTATGAAAATCTACAAATTCAAAAACAAAACCCAATATCAGATCTATGAAAGCCTTACTTAAGAAAAATCTAAATAACGAAAAAAGATTAGAACATCATAATAGTTGAATTAACGGGGTGAGAAGGATGAGAAAATAATTTCTCTGTGGGACCTTTACTTTTCTTCTTCTTCTGATGTTGAAGCAGCAACAACAAATATTCAGAGAGATAGAGACAGAAAGAAGGGTAGATGGAGAGAGAGGTAGATTGTATGGTTTATATTAGAGCACTGCTCGGTCGAACTCGCAAGCGTTGCTATCTCAAGCTTGTTTGTCAAGTTTAGTTATCAAAACTATAAGTCTTGATTTCTAGTCTACTTATAGCTATGTCTCGGATTAGGATAGAATATGTAGTTGAGCTTTAGAATTCACGGCGTTCATCGATTGAAGACGAAGAACTACTAAGGGGAGCTTACGGAACTTCATCAACAAAAGGTATGTGGAGACTTAAACTCATCTATCACTCAGAATTCTATTTCTATTCTATCTCCTATTGAGACAAAAGTCGTATAACTATATAGACTTTATTTTATACACATTTGATATTTCGAGCTGAGTATAACTCGTTTACATATTTCTCGAAATATGTGTTGGTAAGCTTTCTCTTTAACCAAGTTCATCTTTATTCTTGACGAAAGTCAAAAGATGATCATGTGAAAATCGCCTGGTAACATATTACATGATTTGTGTGAGACAATCATTTGATGTAGACTCAGAATATTTCGTATTGATCTATTGATCGCTTGAAAATTGCTTTGAAGCTAATAGTTTGTGTGAGACAGATATTGCCATCTTCTAACAATGTTTCAATGATTAGAATGGAGTTTAGAACGATTAACCATTGAATGGATATAGCACAGTATGCGTACTTGTATTCTAACTGTTGCAAGTTATTCCAAGTTCGGGAACCATAGTATGCATACATGTATGCGTACTAGTTTAGCAGTTGAAGTCCAAGAACTGAGTATGCATACCCGTATGAGTACGGGCTTAACAGTTCAAGTCCGGGAATTTAGTATGCATACCCGTTTGCATACTAATTCAACTGAGTTTGGTCGTGAACGACAGTATGCATACCCGTTCGCATACTGGTGGACATACCAAGTCCGGAACTCTAGGTATGTACCCGTTTGCATACTTGAGTGCGTTAAGTTCTAAAATCGGTTTATTCGTGAACAGATAAATTTATATAATAAGGAATGCAATCTTCGCAAACCGTGGCTATAATGTTCATGAATTGATTCGAGTGAATCAAAATCGATTTTGCTTCAATTGTGTCTTGTATACTTCTATGAGAATATAAACAATTGAACAACTCTATAACTAGTTTCATTTGAGTCATTTGAACTAGTTGTGATTAAGATGAACAAGGTTGATATAAAAGTGTTCATATGGCTAACTTCGGTCAACTATTGTTGAGCCAACTAAGTGTACACGTTTAGGTACGGTTACCCATATCTAAATATAGGAACATTTCATTTGTGTGTATTAAGCTAAGTTTGATCTAACGGTTGAAATATATTAGCTTGAATATAATCAGGTTTTCATGTAATGGTGAATATTAAATGCTTTGTCACCAAGGTAACATTGATTACAAACCCTGATTTGAAGACTATATAAGGGAGAACTCTAGCAACCGGGAAACCTAATCCCCACACCTCCTGTGTGATACTAGTTGCGACTAGAGTCTATTCTACTTTAACCTAGGTTTTTCTAAAACCATTATAGGTTAACGACCTAAAGACTTCATTGGGATTCTGAAGCCATACCCAACTATTTTTTCTGTAGTTGAGTGTTCTGATCTTACTTTGTTCTATCGTATTGAGTACTATCTTCTCTAAGATTTGCTCGAGATTCAATCTCCAATAGGTAAGATAAAAAGTAGTCACAAACATCTTCGTCTCATCGTTTGTGATTCCACAATATCTTGTTCAACTTCCATACGGTTAAGATCATTGTGAGGTGATTGATATTACTAGGATGTTCTTCGGGAATATAAGTATGGTGTATCAATTAGTTCATGTTCACCTTGATTTATCAAAATACGGAACAAAACTCGTAGGTATTTCCGTGGGAGAGAGATTTATCTATTCAATAGACTTTTCTGTGTGAGACAGATTTGTTTATCAATTCGTCGACTTTGGGTCGTAGCAAATCTTAGTTGTGGGTGAGATCAGTTAAGGGAATCAAGTACGTAGAGTCCTTCTTGGATTCAGAGACGTAAGGAACGCGACTATACCTTAATCAGTGTGAGATTGGTTAGGTCTCAACTACATTCTAGTCCGAAGTTAACTCTTAGTAGGCTAGAGTCTGTAGCGTCATAATATAGTGTGGTGTTCAAATTTGGACTAGGTCCTAGGGTTTTTCTGCATTTGCGGTTTCCTTGTTAACAAAATTTATGGTGTCTGTGTTATTTCTCTTCCGCATTATATAATTGAAATATCACAGGTTGTGCGTAGTTCAATTAATTAGATAATCCAACCTTTGGTTGTTGATATAAATTGATTGACACTTGAACATTGGTATTTGGTACCGTTCAAGTTGTTTCTCTTAATAATCAGGCTCGCGGATTTTTATCTGTTTGATTTGCTGATTACATTGAGAAACAGAGATATAACTCTTGGATGTATTTTCCTTGATTAAGTCTGACTATCTAGTTGATTCTCTTGGAAATATATTAGAGTTAGTCCATACAGATTGCCTAAACAAAATATTGGGTGTGGTTGTTAGACCCCCGCTTTTTCAATTGGTATCATAGCAGGCAAACACGTTTAAGACCTCATAAGTCTGTGTTTGTAGCAATTTGATTCTATGGACAGAAACGTTATCTTTATAAACGTACCACAGCCTTCGATGGCTCCAATTACTTATGTTGCAAAATTTGGATGCGTGCCTTTCTTCAAGCGCGTGATTTTCAATCATGGGTTCTTGTAGTTAATGGCTATGATCCTCCGGTTGTTGCAGAAGGCGATGTAATTGTTCCGAAGGATATTGGTGCATATGATCCTGCCGAGATTCTTGCTGCAAAGCAAAATTCTGATGGATTAAATACTATCATCCATGCCATTATACCAGATCTTCAGCACCATGTGATTACGTGCACTAAGTCTAAAGAAGCCTGAGATATCTTAGAAACTGTATTTGAAGGAAATTCCTCTGAGAAAGAAGCTAGGCTTCAAAACCTAAATTCTGATTGGGAAAACCTTCGTATGGTTGATGAAGATTCATTTGATGAGTTTAATCACAAAGTGTCTGAAATTGTTAATACATCTTTTGCATTGGGTAAGACTATTACTGAAAAGGACATTGTGATGAAAATTCTCAGATCGTTGCCAGCCAAATACGACTCTAAGAAGCATGCCATTGTTGAAGGAAATAACCTTAATACTTTATCCATAAATACTCTGGTTAAAAATCTTTGATCATGAGCATACATCCAAATCTGGGAAGGATATTCCTTTCAAAGCACAAAAGAAGATATTGATTCAGATGAAGATGAAAAGTCAAGTGTTGCACTCCTTGGTGAAAATATTGATTTTGATAATTGTAGCAATACATACATCAATCTTGATATTCTTCCTTGAGAAACTTCGTCAACTACTGTAGAGGATAAAATGGATTTTTCCCTGTCTACTGAAAATTCTATTTCACATGTTTCAAGTACCTCAATTTGTTTAGCAGCATGCTCAGCTATGGTGTCTGAACCATCCGCCACATTGACATGTTCTTATTGTACTTTTAAGGGTCATGAACTCTCTAAGTGTTACAAGTACAAACATAAAATAAGATATGTCAATAAAATTCAACGGAGAGCAAATCGATTAGCTAAAAAGATTAAACTTGTTCAGAAGTCTAACCCATCTGAGGTAAGTAAACTCAATTTCTCCCCGAAAAAGTTAATTTCTAAAGAATTGGTTAGATCTCCCCAGAAAAGAACAAGGTCTAAACATTCTGTGAAAAGGGGTATTAGGAATTCCATACAAGAATTTAATGGTGGACAGATTATTGTTCACCCCAACACAGCTTAATCAGGTTGACGGTACATCTTGTCTCATGTGCCTGGTCAAAGAGACAAGAGTTGAGCACAAATCAGGCTTTAAGAAAAGAAAATTCTTTTTTTTTTTTTTATTCTTTTGTTTTCTGGAATTCTGTTGATCTTTTCATATCATAAATTGGTATTGAAAAGGATTTTCCCTTTTGATTATTGAAAGAGGGTTAAAATCGACAATTCATCCTTTTCTAGGGATGTGAATTGGTCGCACGTGAATCCTTTTCTTTTATAAAGGTTCCGTAACCCTACATTCCTTTTTCCTTCTTTGAAAAAGTTCTTTTTATCAGTAGATTGCTTGTTGAGCTTTAATTGTGTATTTCTTTCACAATCCCATACTTGTTTGGAGACTCCAAGCATCATGTCTTCTAATGGAAAAGATGTTAATATGATTATTAAGCCATCAATCATGAAGGAAAAAGATAAGTCCCCTTCCTCTACAACTTTGAAGAGAAAAAGGAAGAATATGAAGAAACCAAGGGTTATCCCCTCTAATCTTCAGAGGTTTTATGGTGTTCTTGAAGAGTTGAAGGAAACGAGGAAGGAGATTCAGCAAATAAAAGCTATTGTTTTAAGAATTCTTGAAATTCAGAAGGCCTTGGTTCGGCATCAGTCAAGAAGGTTTGTTGGAATTGACTCCTTTCTTCAGTAACCTTATGTTCCAATGGCTGTTGACGACAAGGAGTTCGGGTATGACAAAGAATTCTTTAGAGGTCTTTATGTCTAGGAAACTTCTTATGTGAATTTATTCTTGTGTTTTAAGAAGGATAAATAGGGCCTTGAATATCCTATATTGTGATTACACATTGCTATTGCCAATAATTTTCATCTTGCAATGTTTTTAGATTTATTTATTTAAATTATAAAGTTTATTTGGAAGATGATTTTTCAGTATTAATCTTTATGGTTTTATATATTGCAAATAATGTTATGGGATATGAGTGTTTGCGTCCGTGAATTACGATTGTCCCATATATGTCAAAAGTTAAGTCTATTATGTCATTATGTAAATATTGATGGAAAATAAAATGAACTTTTGATGTCAAAGATTAAGTCTATGGTGTCATTATGCAAATATTGATAAAAAATAGAATGAATCTTTGAATATTCCGCAGTATTGATCTTTCCCTGATCCACTTCTATGTGAAAGTACTATATGGCTCCGTAAGTTTTCTTATGTTGAGCATTTCTGATTAAATTAATCTTGGGTTCTCTTGTGGTTAATTTAATTGAGTTTTCTGGATACAAATTCATGTTTCATGAGATTTGTTAATGTACAAAGAAATCCTTCTTTCCTTGTAAAAGTAAGGTCGCTCTTGTTGTTCTTTTGGGAATGACATTTTATGGGGGAGAGTTCTTAATTTAACTTGTTCTTAATTTCCAAATCTTTGTGGGGAGTGCGGCTATGGAATATTGTAGGAGTTTTCTTGTATCTTTATAAACTCCTTGATGAATACACTAAGTTTCGACTATGTGAAATCATCGAAACAAAGTTGATATTGTTAGATCACTGCTCGGTCGAACTCGCAAGCGTTGCTATGTCAAGCTTGTTTGTCAAGTTTAGTTGTCAAAACTATAAGTCTTGATTTCTAATCTACTTATAGCTAAGTCTCGGATTCAAATAGAATGTGTAGTTAAGCTTTAGACTTCACGACGTTCATCGATTGAAGACGAAGAACTGCTAAGGGGAGCTTGTGGAACTTCATCAACAAAAGGTATGTGGAGACTTGAACTCATCTATCACTGAAAAGTTTATTTCTACTCTATCTCCGATTTGAGACAAAAGTCGTATAGCTATATAGACTTCGATTATACACATTTGATATTTCGAGCTGAGTTTAACTCGCTTACATATTTCTCGAAATATGTGTTGGTAAGCTTTCTCTTTAACCAAGTTTATCTTATATTCTTGACGAAAGCCAAAAGATGATCATGTGAAAATCGCCTGGTAACATCTTACATGATTTGTGTGAGACAGTCATTTTGTGTAGACTCGGAATATTTCGTATTGTGTGAGACAGTTATTGTCGTCTTCCAAAAATGTTTCAATGATTGAAATGGGAGTTTAGAACAATTAACCATGTTTGGATATAACACAGTATGCATACTTGTATGCTAACTATTGCAAGTTATTCCAAGTCCGGGAACCATAGTATGCATACCCGTATGGGTACTGGTTTGTTAGTTGAAGTACGGGAACTTGGTATGCATACACGTATGCGTACCGGCGTAAATTCAAGTCCGGGAATTCAACTGAGTTTGGTGGTGTACGAAAGTATGCGTACCCGTTCGCATACTGGTGAACCAAACCAAATCCGGTTATTTAGGTATGCATACCCGTTTGCATACTTGAGTGGGTTATGTTCTAAAATCGGTTTGTTCATAAACTAATACATTTATAAAATAAGGAATGCAATCTTTTGCAAACCGTAGGTATAATGTTAATGAATTGATTCGAGTGAATCAAAATCGATTTTGCTTCAATTGTGTCTTGTAAACTTCTATGAGAATATAAACAATTGAACAACTCTATAACTAGTTTCATTTGAGTCATTTGAACTACTTGTTTTAAGATGAACAAGGTTGATATGAAAGTATTCATATGGCTAACTTTGTGTGTAACAAGCTAAGTTCGATCTAATGGTTAAAAGATATTAGCTTGAGTCTAATCAGGTTTTCATCTAACGGTGAATATTGAATGCTTTGTTACCAAGGTAACATAGATTGCAAACCCTGATTTGAAACCTATATAAGGGAGAACTTTAGCAACTGGGAAACCTTATCCTCCTGTGTGATACTAGTTGCGACTAGAGTCGATTCTCCTTTAACCTAGGTGTTAGAGAACTGCTCGGTCGAACTCGCAAGCGTTGCCATCTCAAGATTGTTGTTATGTTTTGTTTCCAAAACTATAAGTCTTGATTTCTAGTCTACTTATATATAAGTCTCGGATTAGGATAAAAAGTGTAGTTGAGCATTAGATTTCACGGCATTCATCGATTGAAGACGAAGAACTACTAAGGGGAGCTTGTGGAACTTCATCAAAAAAAGGTATGTGGAGTCTTGAACTCATCTATCACTCAAAAGTTTATCTACTCTATATCCTATTTGAGACAAAAGTCATATAGCTATATAGACTTCGATTATACACATTTGATATTTCGAGCTGAGTTTAACTCGCTTATATATTTCTCGAAATATGTGTTGGTAAGATTTTTCTTTAACCAAGTTCATCTTATATTCTTGACGAAAGTCAAAATATGATCATGTGAAAATCTGCTTGTAACATCTTGCATGATTTGTGTGAGACAGTCATTTGATGTAGACTCGGAATGTTTCGTATTGATCATTCAATCACTTGAAAATTGCTTTGAAGCTAATAGTTTGTGTGAGACAGCTATTGTCGTCTTCCGAGAATGTTTCAATGATTGAAATGGAAGTTTAAAACACTTAACCATGATTGGATTATAAGCACAATATGCGTACTTGCATATGTGTTGATCCAAGACCGGAACTTAGTATGCATACCCGTATGCGTACTGGTTGGTCAGGTAAAGTCCGGGAGCTAGAGTATGCGTACTTGTACGTGTACTGGCGAAGTAAGTTGAAGTCCGGGTACTAGAGTATGCGTACCTGCACGCTTACTGGTTTCAACTGAAGTTTGGAAGTGTACGAGAGTATGCGTACCCGTTTACATACTGGCAAACACAGTCCAAGTGCGGCTATTTAGGTATGCGTACCCGTTTGCATACTTGAGTGGGTTATGTTCTAAAATCGGTTTTTTCATGAACTAATGAAAGCACTTTTCATTTGTGTGTAACAAGCTAAGTTCGATCTAACGGTTGAAATATATTAGCTTGAGTCTAATCAGGTTTTCATCTAACGGTGAATATTGAATGCTTTGTTACCAAGGTAACTTAGATTGCTTACCCTGATTTGAAGACTATATAAAGGAGAACTCTCGCAACTGGGAAACCTAATCCCCACACCTCCTGTGTGATACTAGTTGCAACTAGAGTCGATTCTCCTTTAACCTTAGGTTTTTCACGAAACCCTGTAGGTTAACGACTTGAAGACTTCATTGGGATTGTGAAGCCAGACCCAACTATTTTCACTGTAGATGTGTGTTCTGATCTTGTTGTTTTCTATCGTATTGAGTACTATCTTCTCTAAGATTTGCTCGAGATTTATTCTCCGATAGGCAAGATAAAAAGTAGTCACAAACATTTTCGTCTCATCATTTTTGATTCCACAATATCTTGTTTCGCTACCATACGATTAAGATTATTGTGAGGTGATTGATATTCCTAGGTTGTTCTTCGGGAATATAAGTCCGGTATATCAATTGGTTCTTGTTCACCTTGATTTATCAAAAGACAGAACAAAAACTCATAGGTTTATCTGTGGGAGACAGATTTATCTATTCAATAGACTTTTCTGTGTGAGACAAATTGGTTTATCAAGTCTTCGAATTTGGGTCGTAGCAACTCTTAGTTGTGGGTGAGATCAGCTAAGGGAATCAAGTGCGTAGAGTCCTGCTGGGATTCAGAGGCGTAAGGAACGCGATTGTACCTTGATCAGTGTGAGATTGGTTAGGGATCAACTACATTCCAGTCCGAAGTTAACTTTGAGTAGGCTAGTGTCTGTAGCGGCTTAATACAGTGTGGTGTTCAAATTTGGACTAGGTCCTGGGGGTTTTCTGCATTTGCGGTTTCCTTGTTAACAAAATTTCTGGTGTCTGTGTTATTTATTTTCCGCATTATATTTTTATATAATTGAAATATCACAGGTTGTGCGTAAGTTCAATTAATTATGAATACGACCTTTGGGTTGTTGATTAAATTGATTGACACTTGGATATTGGTTTTTTATACCGTCCAAGTTATTTCTTATATTCAATCGGGCTCGCAAATTCCTATTTGTTTGATTGCAGATTGAATTGAGAAATAGAGATATAACTCTTGGATATACTTTTTTTAAGATTGAGTCTAACTGTCTAGTTGATTCTCTTTAAAGTATATTAGAGTTGGTCCATACAAATTGCTAAGAGAAATATTGGGTGTGGTTGTTAGACCCCCGCTTTTTCACTAGGTTTTTCCTAAAACCATTATAGGTTAGCAACTTAAAGACTTCATTGGGATTGTGAAGCCATACCCAACTATTTTCTATGTAGTTGTGTGTTCTGATCTAGCTTTATTCTATCGTATTGAGTACTATCTTCTCTAAGATTTGCTCAAGATTTATTCTCCGATAGGCAAGACAAAAAGTAGTCACAAACTTCTCCGTCTCATCGTTTGTGATTCCACAATATCTTGTTTCGCTACCATACGATTAAGATTATTGTGAGGTGATTGATATTACTAGCTTGTTCTTCAGGAATATAAGTCTGGTGTATAATTTGGTTCCTGTTCACCTTGATTTATCAAAAGACGGAACAAAACTCATAGGTATTTCTGTGGGAGACAGATTTATCTATTCAATAGACTTTTCTGTGTGAGACATATTGGTTTATCAAGTCTTCGACTTTGGGTCGTAGCAACTCTTAGTTGTGGGTGAGATCAGCTAAAGGAATCAAGTGCGTAGAGTCCTGCTGGGATTCAGAGGCGTAAGGAACACGACTGTACCTTGATCAGTGTAAGATTGGTTAGGGCTCAACTACATTCCAGTCCTAAGTTAACTTGCAGTAGGCTAGTGTCTGTAGCGGCTTAATACAGTGTGGTGTTCAAATTTGGACTAGGTCCCGGGGGTTTTCTGCATTTGCGGTTTCCTCGTTAACAAAATTTCTGGTGTTTGTGTTATTTCTTTTCCACATTATGTTTGTTTATATAATTGAAATATCACGGGTTGTGCGTAGTTCAATCAATTAGATAATCCAACCTTTGGTTGTAGATATAAATTGATTGACACTTGAACATTGGTCTTTGGTACCGACAGTTGACACTATGTCAAAAGATGAAATGGAACTCACCAGAACTTCAAAAAAATCTGCTGAGATTATTGATTTTCAAGGTTCTAAAATAGAGACTCTTGAGGAAAATCATGCTCAACTTATTGATTAATTTTAAAAGTCTCTTGGTCGAGAACGAGAACTCTATAGTATCATCGAATCCTTCTTTAAAAATATTGAAAAACTTTTTCAAGAAACTACACTATAGCGTGAAAAGATTAATGTTCTTGAGGATATTGTTAAAGAAGATTCATGTAGAGAAAAACGTTTGATCGAGACTCATTCATCAAATCTGAACAACCTTCGTGTTGAAAAAAAGAAACTGGTTGTATCCCTTCTTCTAGCCCAGGAACAGTGCAAGTCCATGAAAAAAGAAAACTCTGTTTTAATGAGAAAATCTTTCGTGCTAATCACTAATTCTCAGGTGGAATTATACCACATGAAGAAAAGTACTCCAAAGTTAGTTCCTGCTAGGAAATGTTTACATAACTTGCAGTCTTCTAATAGGGCTATGAACTTAAAAAAGGTTCCTTCCGATGTTTCTCTTCTACTTTTTTTTTCCTTCTGTGGGAAAAAGAATCACCATGCTCTACATTGTTTTGCTAGAAAGAAACAGATTTCTGATCTTCAAAATCTACTTCTTTTTACAGTCGACAGAGTAAATTGTCTGAAGACATCTACAATGGATTTCATTCCTGCAGAAAACCAGAACTCTCATAAAAAGGGTTTCAATGATCACTCATCTCGAAATCTCTACCGGAATTGTGTTCCTCCTTATGGTGCAAATTCTTACACAACAAATATACACATTCCCAGTATTTAATCTTATTCATACGACTTGACTTGCCACTTAAGACCACCTGCCGCTTAGCTTGCGCGTGATTGGTCGCAATTATTAGGTTTTGCCAATAAGACCCACTCGACAATTAACATGCGAGACTTGTTACATTCTTTGTGTAACTTACTCCATATAACAAAAATATTTAAGTAGAGAATATATATATAACAAAGTTACAAACCTTGTTTTGTTCTAGAGTGTCACACAAAATTTAAAAAAAGTAAACTAAATATGAAACGAGTATGAATATTCATTTGTTGTCAAATGACATGATTTACATTATGGAAAACAATTTTTTGTGGAATTTATTTTCTTCCTTTTGACTCGTCCATACCAATTTATATTTGTTTTAATTCCCAGTCGCCTTTAACTTCAATTAAAAGCAAAGTCCTAACTTCACTGACCTTTACTCTCACTGACATGACACATCGTCCCATTTTGTTGGAATAATTGGACATGGTGTAAAAACCTAATAGGGTGGATACATTTTCAAACGTACCAAGACATTAAGATAGTGACTGATAGCACTTTGGGTTTTTATGTTGGAAATACGGGTACCAATTTACTACCAAGTGGTGCACGGTGTACCAAAATTCATATAAATTTTTTTTTTACCTTGTCGTATAAAGGACTTTGTCCACTCCTAATTAAATAACGCAAATCTTAATACGTTTTATGACATTTTCGTTTACAAAGTGAAGGACGTGAGATGGGAAACTGGATACTCCAAGGTAAAAGTTATGGGTAACTCAACATTTGTTTGCTCTGCCCTTTTCCTTATATCTTAATTCAAACAAGCTTTTTCTAACTTTTTTAATCTCTGTTTATGAAAATGAAAAATTTGTCTTGTTGGTGTGTTCTGTATCGTAAAAGTTTCGATGTTTTAATTATTTATTACTTTTGTTACTTTTGTGATACTCAATTTTTTTTTAAATATTATCAGAAATTTCAAATTAATTTAGTTTTATCCCGAAGATAGTTCGTATCCAAAACAACTACTTGTACTTGACTCTCTTTTACCACAATTAGAGCACGCGTCTCTTATAAATAAGTTATCTAGTGTTGATTCTACTAGGTTTTTGTTTGTTTCTGTGAAAGGGTTTTTGTTAAATCGGAAAAAAACCTCCACCATAATTAAAAACACTTGTTACATAAGACTCCAATAACAAAGGGTCAGGTAATTGTATAGAGTTTCAAAATGCATCTTTTTTGCCATAGATGTCAAACTTGGAAAATGCACACAATGTGCATAAGTTTACTCTTATATTATGAGTAACCCAACCCCAACTAGGGATCTACTCTTATATTATGAGTAACCCAACCCCAACTAGGGATCAAGGCCAAAACCCTCATTCCTGGATTGCCAATGATACATCAAATATGGTTTACATGTACAACTTTCTGAATGTTCCCAATGGCTTACATTTACAACTTTCTGGTTGTTCTAAATCACCTCTCGACGCTTTCATTTTTTTGATTTAAGTGTTAGTATCTTCTTACGTAAGATTATTCTAATTTTTCTTCCACGAGGAAAACCTTTTCCCTCAATGAATTTAATTTTCTGAGACTCAAGTCCAATTTAGTAGGGTTCAATGTTTTAGTCAAGATTTCATTTTTATAGCACTACTTGAGGAAAATCAAATGGAAAGCCTCAAAGCCATTAGAGAAATAGTCTATTAACGCATCTCACATCTTATGAATATATCCCATTTAGTAGATTTTACTTATCCAGTTCTCAGTGAAGTGAAATTGATCGCAAATCAGCATTATAAATATTACCCGAAGGATTTTACCGAAGCACCACCCTGAAGGATTTTCCTGAAGCACCACCAGCTCCTATGAAAAAACGCTCTTTCATTGTTTCACATGTTCAAAATCTTCTTGCACCAAGGTCGTGCATTGTACAAATTCATTTCTTATTTCAGCATGATCAATTAATAGCTAGTTCCTTCTTTCCACTAATGACGAATTTAAAAGAATCTCCGTCATAGATACTTGTTACATTGGTACAATATTTTCTTTGCTCATTCAACAACCAGATTTCATACTCATTTTATGCATGTACATTCTATGGTTATATATACTGGATAATAAGTGACTCGATCCAAAATCTGATCTTTCACTTAAATTTTTGACATTTCATTTCTTATAAAATATTCATTTTCCATAGATCCATGATCCTCTTGTTACTTTAAGTTAAAGATAGTGTAAAGTTGTTTATACATTTGGGGTAACTTGTTGCACTATTGGTATATGCAATTAAATTTTGTAAGAGTAAATGAGATGTGATGCTTTAAGAGCCTCATAAGGTAATTAAAGTATTTAGAATCAAAGAATAACAATGTCTTAAATATAATGTAACTATTATTCTTTTTGACAAATTTTTTATTTATTGCAGTATGTCAGGAGGATGTTACTTGCAAAAATATATAAGGATGGTCTGTTGAGTTGATTAATTTGAGATATGTTACTTTCATAATATAACCATAAAAAGAAAAAAAGAATTACTTGCAAAAATATACATGGATTAGTATTGTAATTGTTTTCATCAAAGATAATGTGACTAAAATACAACCCTCTTTTGGGTTAAATAAAAGTCATGCAACCTTTGTTTTGATATTATAATTTTCATTTCTCATGTTATAAATAACTAGATACAACTTATGAAATGTTAAAATAAATACAACTCATAAGAATCAGTAAAAATAATGGGATATCGGTTATTCGGACGAACTACATTGCATGTACCTAAATCCCCTAATATATTGTCGTGATCATTTTTGAAAATGTCGCTTGTCATCAAATATCAACAAATCAACCTGAAAAGAAAGATAATTTTTATCCCCATATGAACCCGATCACCTAAACAACAGTTTTTGATACAGGCGTATCCGTACTCCTTTAGGGAACTTAGTTAACCTCAAGCTAAGTTGAGGGGAGAATCATATTTTAGGCAGGGATCCTTGTTTAGGCAGAATTCCTACTTAGGGAAGAGTTTTGTTTTAGGCAATACTCCTAGTTTAGGAAATAGATTCCCAATAGAAGTCCTTGGTCGGATGAGTACGATGAAGGCTATAAATAGAGGCTTTGGCTAATAGCTAAGGATATACTAGATACAAAAAACCTAGAGAAAGCTTGGAACAATACTTGTACAAGCTTAGCAAACAGTTTAAGGTAGATCCACTGTTTAGAGAGATTGTGAGCATAACAAATAGAGAATTGTAATCTTTTTCTTGTTCATAATCTAGAGAAGATATTTTTCTCCGAATTATTACTTTGTATTTTGTTTTCTAAGTTTTTCGTCTATTATTATTCTGAATTCCGCCTTTATAGTAATAGCTACCAAGGTATAGAGATCATACGTATCAGTTTTATTTTTACCAATTTCCTACTGATGTAATTTTTAATAGTGGTAAGAATGAGTTCGTAAGACTTGTGAAAGCTAGATTAATTTAAACTAAAAGTAGAGAAAATTTTAATCCAAATTTGTTTTTTTTTTTTTAGAGTGAAGATAACCAAGACACTAGATTCCACTATTACACATGAATAAACGATGATAAGAATTCCAAAACTCTAATTATTTTTAAAATATCTTTTTCTTAATTCACAAATTATCAAGCATATTCTCAAACATTAATTGTATCCCTTAAGCATAGATTATCTAACCAAAGCATAACCTATCTAATTGAATCACAACTAATTAGGAAAAATTATGCAAATAATTGAAATTCTGCAAAGCAGTAATTTGAGTGAATTATAAATTGCAAAATTAGAGAAAAGTAAAATAATTACCAATTATTCATGCAACAATAGCTTCCTCCATGCCTTGGTTACGCGAGAATTAGCTCATCATTATCATGGAAACATGCTCAAAATTCATCTTTATTAATGCTCAAAAATGGTTCACAAATGATGAAATGGGAGAAAAATGAATAAAATCGGGTTCTGTAACACTTATATTTGTTACAGACTCAACTGTTACAGAAAACGATAAAGAAATACCGTCACTGGCACTGTTGAAGAACGACGGTCTTGAAGGGTCTTATGTTCTTCGTATTTTCTGCACCAGCAGAAAACTTTTTTTTTTTCTGTAACTTTTTTTTTTCGATTTCTTATGCTCTAAACGTCTCCCTATTCTCCCCCTAAACTCTCCATCTCTTCTTTGAGTCTCTTAAAGCCTTTATATAGCCACAGGAACAAGAATAATATCGTAATAACCCAAAAATCTTCTCGATATCCAACCATTAACTCATGAATATTTTCTTTTATGTTTTAGGTTCTTACGCATATTTTCGACGTATACACGCTCCAGAACTTCCTTGTTTGACTCCTCCACACTTTTGCAGCAACCAAACTCCATTACAACTCATTCCATGCACATTCAAACACGTGATATTCTCGTTTCTCCCTGTTCTCTTCTTGCGGATTACTCAGCCAAATTTGGTCGAACCTAAAGCTCAAAACATGTTCATTAGGTCATATCACAACTACCCATAAGAAATCAGCCCTTTAATCTCTTCATAACATCATCAAAAATCGATCGAAACACTGCCAGTGAAATAAAAAAAAATTCCCGCCAAAAATCCATTTTCAAATGATGAAGGTGAAGTGCCCTGAATCCAAAACTCGGGTGCCTTTAACAGATCGGCTGCCTTGGGGGCGCCCTTATCCAATTTTAGGGTGCCTTTAGTAATTTTTGTGGGTGCCTTTAACACTTTTTCTGGGGTGTTTCCAACATTTTTTTCGGGGTTCCTCCGGTGTATTTCTGGGGTGCTTCCGGTGCATTTCTGGGGTGCCTTTAGTACTTCATCCTGGGGTGTAAAACACCACTTTACGAGCCAATTCCGTCGCAAGAGCTTATTTCTCTAAAAATACCTACAAAGACATAAAACACCATAATAAGTACAAAAATGGGTACTAAAAATATATACAATAGAGAAGAAAATAGACACATAAATGCGTCTATCAAATACCCCCAAACTTATTATTTGCTAGTCCCGAGCAAATTTAATCTACAAAATAAAATCCTAACTCACTGTCGCAGGCATCGTCGATTGCACTTAGCATGTGCAACAAGCCTTTGAACCCCTAGGTGGCCCTAGTGGCCGAGTTATAGTCTCGGGAGGGTTTACCAGAGGTGTACCCACAAAACCTTTACTCCAGATCCTAGCTATCTACGCAGAACCTTGGAATGGCACTAAAGGACCTCCTTGGTTGGCATACTTATTGATTACGGGAGGAAGTACCCTGATGCGAAATTCCAATTGCTGTACACGAGTTTGCACTAAAATTCGTATATAAGTGACAGAGCTCTACTCAGATAGTTTCACTATGGACATCAATATCC